>JAPWDM010000005.1:54633453-54653453 GCA_035578155.1 Brachynemurus nebulosus | reverse complement strand
TAGAAATTTTTGATTATCCATTTATAATTGCTGCACCAAGAGCAAAAGATATTGAAATTTTTTTGTTTTGTGATTAGCCTGAATTAAACATAATATAAAGGTCTTCAAAAAATTAGAGATTTTAAAACAACTGCAGTTTCTGCAGTTGTTTAGTACCTATATGATAATATTTAAATATATTTTAATGTAAGGTAGTATCCATTTAAAATACATATTAAGACATCCGAATTACACTAAGTAATAAAAAGGAAAAATACGCTGCCAATGGGGTGGGCACATAGCTTCCTCGTAGTCGTAAAAGACTTTAAAACAGTATTCTACCAAATATACATATTATATACCGTGAAATTATATTTTCGCTTTGAAGTTTATAAAAAACTGTTGTAACTCAAAAGAGTTAAAGGCTAAATTATAAAATAATAG
Source organism: Brachynemurus nebulosus (assembly GCA_035578155.1). NCBI lineage: Eukaryota > Metazoa > Arthropoda > Insecta > Neuroptera > Myrmeleontidae > Brachynemurus > Brachynemurus nebulosus. The sequence continues at coordinate 54,653,030 of JAPWDM010000005.1, read as the reverse complement.
CAAAAATATTTTAGAAACTAACCCCCAAAATACCCTAAGAATTTGAGCGAGATAGGACTAGCAGTAAATGAGATTTTGACATTTAATGGGATTTCATGGTAGCGGCGTAGCTACCGTTACTGCGATTTCAATTAAATTCATAGGGGACCATATAGGAACCAAACTACATCATTTCTGAAAATTGCATTAAAAACAATCGAATAGTTCGGAAGTTATGCCACTTGGTACAAAACTGGAGACACACAGACGGACAGACAGACACCAAACCAAAATTGTTCAGGAAGCTCTAAAACGTAAAATGTGCGTAAAAAAATTGATTTTGGAGAGAAAAATTTTTTTATTTTTGAAAAGTGATCACAGTGCTTCCGCTACAAGTCTCGGAAGCAAAATTTAAACAGAGAGTGGAGAAAAGCAAATTAAAAATAAATACACATTTTAATTAAAGTTACAAAAAATAAATAACAAAATCTAAAATTAATTGATAAATTTAATATTAAAAAATTGAATTGAACCAAAGGACAATAATCAATTACCACAAGATCAAAAATATTCGAATTTCATCTAATTATAAAACACACTGTTAGTACGTGCATTCTGTACATCACTACTTCACTAGTAAAGCTATGTAGTACCTATGCAGCTGTAGTCTATACTGGTATGTACCGAAAACACATATATACAGTATCAAAAGACAAAACATGAAGTGTCTACCTTGAATATTTGTTTCAGTTTTTTTTATTATTATTCAAAAAATACTGAATATATTAATGATTTTTGTATTTTTACGAAGATTACTACATTTTACACATAAAAAAAAAATTTTTTCTTCAAAATCTTTCTTAGTTTTTGAGTAATAATGGTGTAAAAATATGCTCATTTAAGAAGATTTGTACACATGTATGATGTAGATTGTGTCATTGTGTGTGCGGATGTATAAAATGGACTGTTTGTTACGCATACAAACAAAGCCAAGGGAAGCAATATCCACTCTGTCTAACTAGAGTCTAACCACATAATATAAGCTCATATTTATCATATTATATATGTGATTATATGTAGACGTATACATGGTATACATTACTATAAAGTGTCTAAACGTATGTATGTACTATGTATACTGGATATACGTATAATTAATTAATTATGTAAGTATACGTTTTGTTTGGAAATGTAAATGTAAAATGGACAATATTATTGTATAAAATCCATAATTATTTTAAATTTTATAAAATATTTTGAATATTGTGAAGGTTAATTTTTTTGGGGAGACACTGTCTCCCTTGTCTACTCTCACGCGTCACCACTGATATATATATATATATATATATATATATATATATATATATATATATATATATATATATATATATATATATATATATGTATAGTATACTTCGGTTATAACGAACCCGGTTATAACAATCCAAAAAAAGTCCCATTTATTGTTCCATAAGATACAATGATAAGAATACTCGGTTATAGCGAACCCGGTTATAACGAACTTGCACGAAACTGTTACTCGTTATCAGTTAAAAATCCAAACACATGATGATACCATTTCTTAGTATGCTTCGTATGATTCACATGCTTCTATTGGCTGTGTATACGTACTTTTACTTAAGAAAACAACAATTTTATCATTATTATTTTGTTTTGTTTATTGAAATGGAGAGAAAAAAAATTAACAAAATCGTTTGTCATTCAGTATTAAGAATAAATATGAAATCAATATGATGCTAAAAAATGGTAAAAAACAACATACAATTTGTAATGAATTTAATTTGAGAAAATCAACAGTTTCAACAATTTGGAACAATCGAATGTCAATAATAAAAGCGTTTGAAAATCAAAGATCAAAATTTAAAAAAATTTAAAAATCAGTATATGATAAACTTGATGAAGCTCTACTTATATAGTTTCGCCAACAAAGGTTAAATAACGTACCAATGAATGGCGCAATTTTAAAAATTAAAGCAGAGGAATTAGGAATGAAGATTATAAACGATGAAAAGTTTGTTTGTAGTAACAGCTGGATTGAAAGATTCAAAAAGCGACATAATATTTGTGTTGGAAAAATTGTTGGTGAAGCAGCATCAGTAAACAAAGAAGATGTAGATAGTTGGTTAAAACAGTGGCCAAAAATTAAGCAAAATTATAATGAAAATGATATTTTTAACGCTGATGAGACGGTTCTTTTTGATAAATTAATGCCAAATCAAACAATAAAACTCAAAGAAGAAAAGTGTGTCGGTGGTAAGCTTTCAAACATCGTAATACTATTTTGGTTTGTGTAAATCAAACGGGAACTGAAAAAAGACGACTGTTAGTTATAGGAAATGCGCAGAACCCATGATGTTTTAAACATGTAAAGAAGCTTCCAGTAGCTTATAAATCAAACAGAAAATCCTGGATGACTTCGGAGATATTTGTCTCTGAATTGCGTAAATGGGACACAGAACTGAATAAACAAAATAGGAAAATTTGGGCCCAGTTCATATTCTGGTACCGAATTAACATGTATATGTGTGCGTAACACAGACATTGTTATAAAACTACCTTTCTCAGTAGGGAGTCGCAAACCTTTTTCATTTCAAATATTTTTTTTATTTTATTTTTGAGTTCTATAGAGAGCTAAATGCATCTTTATTAAGTATAGTGTGGGTATATAATTTTATTGTCAAATATTTAAAAAAAGTAAATTGTTTTAATTTCACAAAATTAATTAAATGGTACATTTAGGAAGCTAAATGTATCCTAATTGAAAATAGTATATACAATATAGGTTTTAATTTGGGGAAAAATTATACAGTATAAGATTTTTTTGTGGTTTAAAAAAAATACTTATCATATTTCATAATGAGAATGAAATATAAAAAAAAAAAGGAAATTTAGACAATTATTTGCAGTAATGTTGGTTATTGATTGTTTGTAAGCCATTTGTTATCACCTTACAGAATTATATAAATCAGTGATGCCCAAACTTTTTGGTTCGCCACTCCCCTTTGCACTTAAAGAATATAAAAAAACCCTCGAAATATGTAGAAATTGGTAGAAAATCTGTAAAAAATAAATATGTGATCTATCATTAATTGTTTCTGTGACTCCTTTAGGGATCGCGACTCCCACTTCGGGAATCACTGATATAAATTAGTGCATCATTCAGTTTCTTTACATATGTACCACATCAAAACTACAGCCCATCGATCAAGGTGTGATACACAGTTTAAAAAGTTTCTATAGAAAGTTTCTTCTTTTAAAAATACTAGAAAGTTTAAATAGAAAAGAAACAACAACAATTACACTTTTAGATGCAATTAACTTAATTCATAAAGCTTGACAACAAGTAACACCGGAAACAATAAAAAATTGTTTCCGACATGCTGGTTTCACTTCTTCAGATTATACTGAAGAAGATGATTTATCGTTGTCTGAATGGCTAAAATTACAACCGAAAGAAGTAGAAGAAATGCCACTGGCCGAGTTTTCGCAAATTTTTGAACAATCTGCATTAAACGAATTCCTAACAATAGATAACGACATCATAACAACGGAATACTTAAACGACGATGAAATTATTTTCGGTATAATAAAAGCAAATGAAATTGAAGACAGTGAAGAGGATAATCAAGCAAATGACATTACATCGCATCCACAATTTTCTGTAATTTCGGTTCAGCAAGCTGCAGAAAGTATAAATAATTTAAGAAATTTTTTACAATCCAGAAACACTGCAGACCAAATCCTGAATCAGCTCGCAAATATTGAAGCATTTATAGACGAGCAGTATTTGTTAACTAATGTGAAACAGAATAAAATTACTGACTATTTTCAAAATATATAATTTTTTGTGTATCATTTAGATCACATATGTATATTTTTTCTGTGTTATTCTCTATTGATTTTTGTAATAACAGGATGTTATTTTGTTTAAATAAAAAGGTATAAGCTGTATAGTGTATACTGTATACAGTATACGGAGTATACTGTATATATATATATATATATACGTTATATATAGAGAAGTATTAACTTGGCGCACACATTTTTGTATGTAAAATAGCTGTTTATTTCCACATGCATACTTTCCGCTCACCAATCAGATAATAAAATACACAAAATTTAATCAAAATACGCAAAGCCGCTTCTTAATTTTTCATTTTATAATTATTTCATAATTATTTCTATAGAAACCATCAACAAAATAATTTAAACAATATTTTATTTAAAAAAATAGTAAAAATAATGGAAAAAAGTATGTGAAGCTCATAATGAAAAATAGTATATGCAACTCGTGCAGAATTGTCGATTGCCAACTCGAGTGAATGAGCGCACTCACTACGATCGTGCGGTCAACTTCGATCTCGTAGGCAATCGACAACTTCCCGTATTTATTGCATAATATACTGTTTTCTTCTGAAATAAAGTGTACAATATACATACAAAGGTAAAGTGTCTAGGGCAATAAACCGACCTTTTATAAAAAAGATACCAGGCAAGGATAAAACATTAGTCAATGGCTATTGTCCCATTACTTTATTGAATAATTTGTCAAAAATATTTGAAAAAATTATCCAAAAGAGATTACATTCTTTTCTTGAATCATATAACATTATCTCTGATGTTCAATATGGTTTACGTGAAAAATTATCAACGAACCATCAGTTGCTTAAAGTGGTAACTCATGTAGAAGATGGCTATGAAAAGAAACAATACTCTATAGGTATATTCCTCGCCGTTTAACAAGCTTTCGACCACCTCTGGCACGAAGGACTTTTCACAAAATTACGACTAATACATTCCCCCGCTTACTTAAATTCAATATTAACCTCCTTTCTTACTAACAGAAAGTTTTATTTTAATATAAACGGTACCAAGTCCGACGTAAGACAAATTAAAGCTGGCTTCGCTCAAGGATCAATATTAGGTCCTACCCTTTTTAATATCTACGTACACGATATTCCTATTTCCCCAAATACCTTCCTTGGTATGTAAGTCGATGATACCGTAATCGTAGCACAAAACTGTGATTTAACAGTAACCATCCAAACAGCACAAAACACCCTCGATATTACTGTTAACTACTTCAAAGAATGGAAAATTAAAATCAATCCGTCTAAATGTGAAGCAAAAATTTTTACTTTAAGACGCATTAAGAATGTACAGCAATTAGCAAACGATGGCTCCCTTATTGAGTGAAATACGACCACAATCAAGTACTTGGGAGTTGAGCTGAATCAGAGACTTGGCTACACACTTTGAAACTAAGATTCGGCAAGTCAATCTAAGAATTTTACAGCTCTATCCGCTAATCAACAGAAAATGCCAACTAAGGGTGGAATGTGGAAAGCTAATTTACACATCTTTAATTAGACCTCTTCTAACATACGCCTGTCCTATTTGGAGGAATGCACTAAAATCACAAATAAAACGACTTCAAGTCGTACAGAATCGAATACGCGGACAGTCTTAAAAGTAAGAAACAGTCAAATCAGAAGGGAGCTAAACCAAGAGTCAATAACTGAATATATAACTCGGATTTCGAATATATTTTTCACAAAATTAAAAGAATTACGGGCGATTGTTGCAAGACAAATAACTCAAACTGAAATTCAAACCAATAAAATACGTGATATTACTATACGTGATGTTCGGTGATCACTATATACAAAAAATTGCATATACAATCATTCATAAACAATAATGTAATTAGAATTACTAATTTTACATTAAGACTACATAATATGTCATTACATTAATTATGTAAGGACATCTGTATTTTTGTTTTTTCTTTTTTCGTTTCTAGTATTTATTTCTGTTTAATCACGCAGGAATTGTTCCTTTTCTGTTATTTACTTGTTATTATTTTATTCTTATGTATTATCAGTACTATGCATAACATATTACTATGTTGATCTAGTATATTAATAATAATAAAAAAAAAAGATTCGAAATATTTAAATACCGTATTTTCCAGTGTATAACGCGCACCTTGAGCAACAAAAATATTGTCCAAATTTCGTGTTACCCGTTATACACGACATATAAAATTGAATAAAAATTATGACGGTTTTATTTTAATATTATATATTCTTCTGTCAGTAGTAAGTGTGTTATCAAATAAATAAAAAAAAAAGAAAAGAAAATTTAACAATAATACAAATTATTAATTTTGAATTAATAAATTTATTAAAAGAACTTCTCGTTTTCATTGAGCAATTTTCCCAAATTAACAAAGTTAAACTAAGTTAGTGAAAGTAACAAAGTTAAAAGGGAATTAGGCCAAGGAAACTGGAAGATTCTGGTCCAAGAAGACCTTAGAACAACAAGAAACGTCACCTAACGGACTCAGGACATTTCACCGTTCTACATTCATATCATTCTACGTGCCACAACATAAGATTACGGAGATTGGACTTCGATCAATCTGACCTGGTGACAGCTGCCCTTCGTAAGAAGAAACCCCCACTACCGCATTTCGTGCTCCGGGATACATCATAGCGGTGGCATTCTTGTTAGCAACTTACTGGCAACCTACAGGAGACGACCGGAAAAACATTCGGCAACGATCAACTGTTCGTCCAGGAATAAGTGAGCTGATCCCTGTCAGCAACTTACTAGCAACCTACAGAAGACGACCGAGACAACAATCAACAATGATCAACTGTTCGCCCAGAAATAAGTGAGATGAACAGAAGCAACCAACGTGGAGATCAACGGACATTACGATGAACACAGTTCTTAAAGATGCAAATACACTCGTCCTTTCAACCGCTCGTCATAAAAACGTGAGTCAGTTTAAATTTTTATTTCTTTTTGCTTCTATTTCTTGCAAAATGGTTGAACCATCAACACGACCTGTTTCCTCTACCACACACGAGATGCAACCACAACACTCAGTACCCTCATCCAGATCAGCTTCACCCTCACTTACGTCAGACGACGAACCACTTATTAATAAAAAATCAATCAATCAAAACTGAAACTTTAATTTCATTATTAACCCCGTTCAATGGTGACCGTAACGAGACACAAAATTTTTTACCAAATGCTCAAAATGCATTAAATTTGGCCGAACAGGACCAAACCTGTCCTCTAAGAATTGCTATTTTTTCTAAACTATCTACTGAGGTTAAATAAAAAAAAAAAATTAATATTAGTAGAATATTCGTTACGAGGAACGAATCGTAGAACTACAACATACCTATTACAAACATAATATTAGGGAATCCAGTGATTCACATAAAAAGAAATATTGTACGTATTGTAGGAAAACTAACCATAATTCAAAAGATTGTACCCAAATACACAAACTAAAGTTAGACAACCGTTATATAACTATTACGTACAACATGGGTTATAAAACTGTAAATGTTATAAATTAGTTATAATAACGTTTCACGAACGTTTGACAAACGTTGTCATAACCGATTTTGCGCAGTTTTTTTTACAACCGTGGTTATATTCTCGGTTAATTCTAACGTTAGGTCAACATTATAAGAAAATGTTAAACCAAAGGTATTTTTAAACGTTAAAGTTTAATAACAACTTTAAAGTAACGTTATTTACTAACGTTAGACCAACGTTTAATTAGATCTTTAAACTATAGTTATCTTCTAACGTTACTCTAAGGTTTAAAAATAACCTTAAAGTAAAGGGGTTATATAATAGTTTTAATAACGTTTCACGAACGTTTCACAAACGTTATCATAACCGTTGTTGCCCAGTTTTCTTACAACCTTGGTTATTTTCTGGATTGTTTCTAACGTTAGAATAACGTTAAATGAAACCATTAAGCTTTTTTTATTAACGTTATGCTAACGTTTAATAGTAATCTTTTACTATTGAATCCGACGATCTTAAATTAAAAAAGGCAATTCAAATTTACAAGATGAAATTATTTTAAATTCAATTATAAAAGTAACATTCAATGACAAATTAATTTTTACAAGTAACAAAAATACGTATTTCTTATACCATATACAATATATTTATTACGTTAATTACGTATAAAGTTTTCTGAATTAAAAATATGTTTTATTATAAACAATGGAAAACAGTTGTATTATAACGAATTGAAAAATTAGAGATATTTTTTAATAGAGATAAGTAGGGTAGATCGGGGTTAGTTGGGCAATTTTTTGGGAAAATTTGACTAGCATCAACTGAAATTAGTATAGGAAGAATAGGAAAATAATAATATTAGATAAAATTCTTATAGTAATCGCTTCAATAACATATTATAATAAGAATAATTATTTAAATTAAAAAATATCTTTACCGTTATTGTTCAACTAATACTTTTATTGAGGTATATTGAGGTAAAATGAACATGCAAAAGTAACCCCATTCAATAGAAATAACCAAATTATCAGACTCAATTATTCTACACTTTTCCAACTAAACACACTACAGAGGTAAGTAGATTGAATTACTTAGTAGAAAATTACCCCACACAAAAGACATAAATAAGTTACTTTTTTCCAACTAAACACATTACAGAGGTAAATTGATCATGTAAAAATTACCCCACATAAAAGACTTAAATAAGTCACTCTTTTCCAACTAAACACATTACAGAGGTAAATTGATCATGTAAAAATTACCCCACATAAAAGACTTAAATAAATCACTCTTTTCCAACTAAACACATTAGAGAGGTAAATTGATCATGTAAAAATTACCCTACATAAAAGACTTAAATAAGTCACTCTTTTCCAACTAAACACATTAAAGAGGTAAGTTGATCATGTAAAAATTACCCCACACAAAAGACTTAAATAAGTCACTCTTTTCCAACTAAACACACTACAGAGGTAACTTGAACATGAAAAATTACCCATGAATTTTTAGTGGTTTCGTATCTTTATGATATAGTATATATAAAAGTTTTCAATAGATAAAGTCAATTTCTTTCTATACGTAAATGCAAATAAAGTTAATGTATATGTTTTTAACACATTATAAGTAATCTTCGCTTATGTAAATGATAACTTTTTCAACTATACACAAAAAATGCAATAACGTACATATATTTTTACAAAATTGAAATTTTTTCGAAAAGTATAAGTTTTACAAATAAAAAAGTGATCTATTTGTGTTTTTTTAGCATAATAAATACTTTCTAAAAAAAAAAAAAATTTTTTATATATATATATGAATTTTTAGTGGTTTTGTAACTTATGATGTTGTATGTCTACATATGAGAAGTTGATATGAAAAGTTGATATGAAATTCTTGAATACGTAAAGGAAAATAGAGTGAATGTATATATTTTAACGTACTCTAAGTAAAAATGTTGAAATGTTAGCTTACGTGAATGATAAATTTTTCAACTAATATAAAAAGTTGTAATAAGGTACACTTATTTTTACAAAATTGAAATTTTTTCGAAAAGTATAAGTTTTACAAATAAAAAAGTGATCTATTTGTGTTTCTTTAGCATAATAAATACTTTTTTTTAAAAAAAGATTTTTTATATATATATATGAATTTTTAGTGGTTTTGTAACTTATGATATTGTATGTCTACATATGAAAAGTTGATATGAAAAGTTGATATGAAATTCTTGAATACGTAAAGGAAAATAGAGTGAATGTATATATTTTAACGTACTGTAAGTTAAATATTGAAATCTTCGCATATGAGAATGTATTTTTTGATTTTTTATACTTTTGATAAAAGTTGTTTATAACGTACATTATAAATAACAAAATAGAAATTTTCTCCAAAACTATCAATTTTATATATAAAAAATAAATGTATATTCGTTTGTTTTAACAAAATTCATCATGTTTTAAAAAAAAAGGTTTAAAATATATGAATTTTTTGTGATTTTGGTTCTTCTGATATAGTATGAATATTGTACACATAAAATACAAATGGATACGAAATTTGTAAATACATAAACGTAAGTCAAGTTAGTGTACGTATTTTAACGTAATGTAAGTAAAAATATTGAAATCTTCGCATATGGGAATGTATTTTTTGATTTTTTATACTTTTCATAAAAGTTGTTTATAACGTACATTATAAATAACAAAATAGAAATTTTCTCCAAAACTATCAATTTTATATATAAAAAACAAATGTATATTCGTTTGTTTTAACAAAATTCATCATGTTTTAAAAAAAAGTTTTAAAATATATGAATTTTTTGTGATTTTGATTCTTCTGATATAGTATGAATATTGTACACATAAAATACAAATGGATACGAAATTTGTAAATACGTAAACGTAAGTCAAGTTAGTGTACATATTTTAACGTAATGTAAGTAAAAATATTGAAATCTTCGCATATGAGAATGTATTTTTTGATTTTTTATACTTTTGATAAAAGTTGTTTATAGCGTACATTATAAATAAGAAAATAGAAATTTTCTCCAAAACTATCAATTTTATATATAAATACCCCTGTCGCAGCATCTGCATAACATAGCGAATTTCCAAATCTTGGGCACTGGCGGATCTCATCTAAGACCTGTACCTATTTAAAATAGTTTAGCTTTCTAAGAGTAAAATTTTTTTTAAAATCGGCTGGGTAATTAGATTTGGTATTTTTGGGGACCCAAGAACCCGAACGAATTTTGTGCAGCATAGTTCTATCCATCTAAAATAATTTAGTTCTCTAGCAGTGAGAAATTTTTTAGCATCGGTTCGATAGCTTATTACTGGCGTTTTCGGATCTGCAAGATCCCGGTGGACCTCATTAAAAAATCAGCTCGACCGTATATTCTAGGCGGACTTTATGTAATATATATATATATATATATATATATATATATATATATATATATATATATATATATATATATATATATATATTCAAAACCCGTTGTGTAGCATTCTACGCCGCATTTGCATCCGCAGAACAGTTGTGGATCTCAGATAACACAACCTGTACCTATCTAAAATAGTTTATCTCGGTAATAGTAAAAAAGTTTCAAAATCGGTCAGTTATTTTATTTTTGACACTTCTAGGTCCTACTGACACTGTCAGACCTTACATAACGTAATCTATATGTATCTAAAATAGCTTAGCTCCCCAACAGTGAAAAAATTTTCAAAATCGGTCGGTTAGTTTATTTTTGACACTTTTGGATCCGATGGACCCTGGCAGACTTTACATAACGTAATGTATATTTATCTAAAATAGTTTAGCTCTGTAACAGTGAAAAAATTTTCAAAATCGGTCGGTTAGTTTATTTTTACCACTTTTGGGTCCCATAGACCCTGGTGGACCCTAAATAACGTAATGTATGTCTATCTAAAATAGCTTAGTTCCCCAACAGTGGAAAAATTTTCAAAATCGGTCGGTTAGTTTATTTTTGACACTTTTGGATCCCATGGACCCTGGCAGACCTTACATAACGTAATCTATATTTATCTAAAATAGTTTACCTCTGTAACAGTGAAAACATTTTCAAATCGGTCGGTTAGTTTATTTTTGACACTTTTGGATTCTATGGACCTTGGTGGACCTTACATAACGTAATTTATATTTATCTAAAATAGTTTAGCTCTGTAACAGTGAAAAAATTTTCAAAATCGGTCAGTTAGTTTATTTTTGACACGTCTGGATCCTATGGACCCTGGCAGACCTTACATAACGGAATCTATATTTATCTAAAACAGTTTAGCTCTGTAACAGTGAAAAAATTTTCAAAATCGATCAGGCAGTTTATTTTTGACACTTTTGGGTCCTATGGACCCAGGCGGACCTTACATAACGTAATCGATATTTATCTAAAATAGTTTAGCTCTGTAACGGTGAAAAAATTTTCAAAATCGGTCAGTTAGTTTATTTTTGACACTTTTGGGTCCTGTGGACCCTGTCGGACCTTACATAATGTATTCTAAATCTATCTAAAATAGTTTAGCTCTGTAACAGTGAAGAAATTTTTAAAATTGGTCGTTTAGTTTATTTTTTACAATTATGGGATCAGTAAATCCTGGCGAAACTCATATAAGTCTAGTACTCTAACAGTAAGAAAAGGGTTCTAAGGATCTCATATAACTTATGGCAGTCCGTAAGCTTCTTGCGGACATCATTTAATTAATTAATTCAAATACTTTAACTTACTAACTGTGAAAAAAATTTTAAAATCGATTGGCTAATTAATTTCTGGCCTTTTTAGGTCCCGAAAACCTTGACCTCACATAAAATACCTTAAATCCACTTGAAATGGTTTAATTTTCAAAATCGATTCAAATTGTTTTTCCGTGCATACATACGTATATTGTACATATTTTGTTTTGTTTCATATTTAATAATATTATATCATAACATAATCTTCAATTTCTTGTTTACTTAAAAATTCAATAAAAAAAAAAAAAAAAAATTCTTCATTACATTCAACATGAGATAGAACCATGCTAATTATAATGCAATAAATGAGAAACAAAACTCTATACATGTATGTGTGTTATAACACATGTATGTGAATAGACTTCACTTGTTCTCAAAAAATTCTTTAATATAAAAGTGAAATATTTTTATACTTCATAAAGAACTGAGATATAAATGTAAATTACTTATTAGGCTAACAAAGAAAGAAAACGAATATAATGGTGAAAATTTACATTTTCTCGAAAAATACTTAAAATAGAAAGAAAATTATAAGAATATTTTCTTCATAATTTTTTTTTCCTTTTCAACGATGTAAAAATCGAACTGTTTTATGATAGGATCGAATGATAAAAAATGGCCAGAAAACCTACTTCTGGGCATCCGACGTGTCTGGCTAACGAACTTAGCCGAGCCAATTCAGAATCCAGTCCGCACACAAAATTTCATAAGCATTAGACATTTCGTTCGAGAGTTATCGTGGCGACACATATATACATATATATATATATATATATATATATATATATATATATATATATATATATATATATATATAAATTTTAGTGAATATCATTTTCGTATTCTAGGGACCTCAAAACACATTTCTGTTATGATCCCGGGCTTAGGTCCCGTCATGACACCTGCTGTAATAGCGTATTTCCAGTTTCACTTTTGGAAATTCGCTAAAAACAAATGTATATTCGTTTGTTTTAACAAAATTCATCATGTTTTAAAAAAAAGTTTTAAAATATATGAATTTTTGTGATTTTGGTTCTTCTGATATAGTATGAATATTGTACACATAAAATACAAATGGATACGAAATTTGTAAATACGTAAACGTAAGTAAAGTTAGTGTACATATTTTAACGTAATGTAAGTAAAAATATTGAAATCTTCGCATATGAGAATGTATTTTTTGATTTTTTATACTTTTGATAAAAGTTGTTTATAACGTACATTATAAATAACAAAGTAGAAATTTTCTCCAAAACTATCAATTTTATATATAAAAAACAAATGTATATTCGTTTGTTTTAACAAAATTCATCATGTTTTAAAAAAAAGTTTTAAAATAGATGAATTTTTAAAGAATTTGTTTCATTTATTATTAATGTGTAAAAATATTTCAAAGTTCAAATATACATTCATTTTGTATTTAAGCGATGTTGTTACAATCATCCTATTTTATATTGAGTACAAATATCATACGATATGTGTTGTTACTCTACTAGGTTGTATGTAGTATTACCTATATCTATATAAAAACTCAAAAAAATTGAAAAAAAATGAAAAATATAAAAAAAATTCTTATATTTTAATATAAACTTTAAAAAACTTCATTAATAATTATATATTTTATAGTTTTTATCATTTTTATAACAAATTAAAACAAAAAAATATAAAAAAAAGTAAAATTTACCACGCTGCAAAATCCAAAACTTATATATGATGATGGTACCTTTTTAAATATCGATGTGTGTAGTTGACTTAAACGTTATGAACGGTTCGGTCAAAGTATATATAGCTATTATGTATGTGTGTAAGAGCATTCATTACATTAATAGTTTTATTTTGACTAAGTTCTGTTCTTTTTAAAATATTATTTTTTGTTAAGATGATATTTTCAAATAATTTTTATTTACTATAGTAACATCGTAAAGGAACTTCGTCGAAAAATTATGAAAATATATAAAGTAATTGTTTTGGTATTAAAAAAAATATGTTTTTATTTATTAAAAATTTTTATGATTTTTATTAATAATTCGCATATATTTTTATTAACCCAAAACCATTTATATATAATTTGTAGGACGTCGGACCCGTTAAATATTGATTTATGAAATATTTTTGTGCATTGTATATTATATTATAAATTTTTATTTATTTGTGTAATATATGCCTATATTATCTAATTAATTGTTTGACGGTATAAATATTCATAATATAAGATTAAGTGTAAAAATTTTTTTTTTACACGTTCATTACCTAAAACGAGTATATATGGGTTTTATTAGGTTTTTTTATATTTCTTAATAAAACATATGATTTTATTTGGTTTTTATACCAATAAATCATACCATATTACTGTCAGTTTTTAGGTATTAATTTGAACAATAATCTTTTTGTCAGCGACGCTATAGCTTTGGGTACTTTCAGGACCCGTCTTGAAACACGGACCAAGGAGTCTAGCATGTGCGCAAGTCATTGGGAATAAAATATTTTTTCATCGAAATATTAATAAATTTTATGAAACCCAAAGGCGAAATGAAAGTAAAATAATTTTTTAAAAAAAAAATTTTATTTTTTTTATTATAAATTTGAGGGAGGATATATTTTTATTATGTATTAAATATCGCACTCCCAGGGCATCTTATATTATTCTTATAATTTTTTTATAATTTCTATTATGAATAAAGGTGCACCTAGAGCGTACACGCTGGGACCCGAAAGATGGTGAACTATGCCTGGTCAGGACGAAGTCAGGGGAAACCCTGATGGAGGTCCGTAGCGATTCTGACGTACAAATCGATCGTCGGAACTGGGTATAGGGGCGAAAGACTAATCGAACCATCTAGTAGCTGGTTCCCTCCGAAGTTTCCCTCAGGATAGCTGGCGTTCATCATTCAACGAGTCTCATCCGGTAAAGCGAATGATTAGAGGCCTTGGGGCCGAAACGACCTCAACCTATTCTCAAACTTTAAATGGGTGAGATCTCTAGCTTGCTTAAAATCATATATTGATTTTATTTTTAATTTTATATATATGTGAAGCTATGAGAATAATATTTTTAATTAAGATAATATTTATGGATCAGAATGCCAAGTGGGCCACTTTTGGTAAGCAGAACTGGCGCTGTGGGATGAACCAAACATAGAGTTAAAGCGCCAAAATCGACGCTTATGGGATACCATGAAAGGCGTTGGTTGCTTAAGACAGCAGGACGGTGGCCATGGAAGTCGGAATCCGCTAAGGAGTGTGTAACAACTCACCTGCCGAAGCAACTAGCCCTGAAAATGGATGGCGCTGAAGCGTCGTGCTTATACTCTATCGTCAATTGTTATTATAGATATTTATTATTTTTATAAAAATTTTTAAATATCATGAAAACTTGACGAGTAGGAGGGTCGCGATGGTGTGCGCGGAAGGATTGGCCGTGAGGCTGTCTGGAGCCGCCATCGGTGCAGATCTTGGTGGTAGTAGCAAATACTCCAGCGAGGCCCTGGAGGACTGACGTGGAGAAGGGTTTCGTGTGAACAGCCGTTGCACACGAGTCAGTCGATCCTAAGCCCTAGGTGAAAACCGATGTTAATGTTGATGTGTTTTAATAAATTATATAATTATTTTTATAAATAATTATTATTTAAAATAATAAAAAAAAATTTATAAAATAAATAATAAATAATTACATCCATTGGGCGAAAGGGAAACCGGTTCCTATTCCGGTACCCGGCAGCGGAACCGTATATAAGTCGGGCCCTCATTCACATTATATATGTGTATATGAGTGTTCGTCGGGGTAACCCAAAGAGGCCTGGAGACGCCGTCGGAAGATCCAGGAAGAGTTTTCTTTTCTGCATGAGCGTTCGAGTTCCCTGGAATCCTCTAGCAGGGCGATAGGGTTTGGAACGCGAAGAGCACCGCAGTTGCGGCGGTGTCTGTATCATTCCCTCGGACCTTGAAAATCCAGGTGAGGGCCACGTGGAGGTGTCGCGCCGGTTCGTACCCATATCCGCAGCAGGTCTCCAAGGTGAAGAGCCTCTAGTCGATAGTAGGTAAGGGAAGTCGGCAAATTAGATCCGTAACTTCGGGATAAGGATTGGCTCTGAGGACCGGGGCGTGTCGGGCTTGATTGGGATGTAGGTTATGGCTAACGTGCTGGGCCTGGGTGAGGTGATACCATATTACCTACTAAATGTTATACATATGTTTTGTAAATTTTATTTATTAAAATAATAAATGTCTTATTATTAAAATAATAAATAATAAATTTGGGTCTCGGTGCGGAGTCTCTCCTAGGCACCAGCTAATCGTCGTGTTTCTGTGTCGCCAATGAGGGGACACACACAACGGCGATTGGTTCCTTACGCACCTCCTCGTGGTGAGACCTGGGCAACGACATGTGTTCGGCAAGCGTAAGGCAGAGAACAGATGGGGGACTAGCCATCCACCATTCTAGGTCCATATGGCTCCGAAAAATGACGATATGGCCTCGGCCCGCGGGGACCACGTTCCCGGTACCTCGCGGGAAACTCAGGGGAACATTGATGACGGCCCGGACTACCTAATTAAAGTTCCCTTTGTACAAAGAAACTGTTCAATGTGCGTCAGCACAAACAAGGGGAACTATATACACCTGAGTCTGGTAGACGAAGAAAGCCATTTAAAACAGCGTCACCCACTGGTGAGGGTGACGTACGTCTGCCAAACCTGCGGCAAGAATTATCTGAGGAGGCATGCCGCGCTGACGCACCTGCCCAAATGCCCCGGTGGGGACATTGGAAACTTGGAGGGCGTCCAATGTCCTAACTGTGAACTTAAATTTGTTAGTAAAAGAGCTGTAAGTACACACCAGAGGCATGCACACCCTGAGGAAAGAAATATAGCAAGGCAAGAGATACCTCAGGCTGTGCTTGTCCCTGCTCCTCGTCAGAACCGTCGACGAAGCTGGACCGACGAGGAGCTACAATTATTAAATAATTTAGACCAAAGATTTTCGAATGAAAAGAATATAAACGCCAAAATTGGCGAAATTTTAACAACTAAGACGACTCAACAAATTAGGGACAAAAGGGCAGAGATAAAGAGAAAGGACCAGCGCACACTGGGGCGTGCGTCTGGCGAGGATACCCTAGATCCAGAGGGTCCTTCCCCTGCCGAACCTCAAGGTACCGATCCACCACCAGAGCCTCCAATCGGACCTGCAGGGAAGCAATCACCCGCCGATTTAGGTGTCCCGGCGGTGCTGATTGAGGATGTTGATGAAGGGGCCCAGTCTAAACAACGACTAATCGATGACACGTATGAATTAATACACGAGATTTTAATTAATCATCCTGACAATAAAGAGAAGCGGCGTCCAAGAAAAAGGGAAATGGGCAAAAGGGCGCAACGAAAGTTTATCTATGCCCGTACACAGGACATCTACAACAAAAGCCCAAGCCAACTCGCGAAACTGGTGCGCGAGAATGTGTCCGTGTGGGAGAGACCAGTTTGTCCCCTCACTGGCCTCGAGGTGGAACAGCATTACAACGAAATCAGGGGTAAGACTTCCGACCCCGTTGTTGCAGCCTCTTATAAGCTGCAGGAGCATACGCCGAAGCAGCTTGACGACGTTTGCCCCCGTATTACTTTAAAACAGGTGCGCAAACGTGTCGCCCGCACGAAGAAAGACACAGCCGCCGGGCCAGATAATATCTCGGTGAGAGCGCTCAATAGCCCGGTGGTTTTAAGACTCCTCCATCTCTTCTTCAACATACTCCTTTCTACCGGAAAGACACCAGTGAGATGGACCGGGAACCGAACGACACTCCTCCTTAAAGAAGGCAAAGACCCTACGAAAGTGGGGAGTTATAGGCCAATTACAATATCATCTATCGTATCACGAATTTATTGGGGAATTATTGATGAATCCCTGAGGAGGGTCGTTCGTTTCTCTCCCCGCCAGAAGGGCTTTGTCCCGGAAGGCGGGTGTTTTAACAATGTGCACATCCTTGCGGAGTTACTACAATCCACAAAACGCGAACAAAAGAGTCTGGTCGTAGTGCAACTAGACATAGCAAAAGCGTTCGACACAGTTCCTCACCAGGTGATCGAACCCGCACTACGTAGGGTGGGAATTCCATCACACATAACCAAAATGATCGTGAATTCCTACCAGGGTGTGTACACGGACTTCGATAGTCTTAAAGTTTCGGTGCCAATTCTAAGAGGAGTGAAACAGGGGGACCCATTGTCCCCCTTTTTATTTAACTGCGTTACAGAACCACTCCTCTTAGAATTGGAAAACAGTCCAGGATACACCATATCTGGGGAGACAAAAATATCAAGCATTGCGTTTGCCCATGATCTTGTCTTATTTGCAAACAATGTTAACGATGCAAAGCATCTATTAAATAAAACCAATGAGTTCTTCGGCAATCTCCAGATGGCATTATCACCAACCAAATGCCGGACGTTTCATATTACACCGGTGAAACGCTCTTGGTGTATAAAGGACCCTGGACTGGATATCAATGGAGAGTTGATCCCGTATGCAGGGCCGGGATCAACGCTAGACTACCTTGGTGCAAAGATCTAGCCATGGTCGGGAATAAATATTAAAAGCGTAAAAGGTAATATATATGAAACAGTTCAAAGAGTTAAAAGACTAAATTTAAAACCACACCAAAAGGTAGATCTTATATCCACCTATCTCATACCCCATTATCTCTTGCCCCTAGTCCTGAGGGTTGCCCCCGCAACCACTTTAAGACAAATTGACCAAGATCTGCGGGTGGCAATAAAAGATATTATGCACTTGCCATCGTCCACATGCGATGGTATTATTTATAGTGCGAAGAGAGATGGAGGTATGGGATTCCCCAAGCTAGAAACAGTGGCCGCGTTATCTAGTTTGGCGGCGGGTTATAAATTTCTCAATAACCCGGACCCTGCTATCGTAGCTCTTGGGGCCAGCTCGGGACTCTCGGGCAGATTAACGAGCCTGGCCCGCGCGTTGCGCCTTAACTGGCCGGTCGCTGACATCAAAGATATATATAAATACAAGAAAGTATTGAAAAAGCAAGAGCTATGAAAATGGGGGGAAACGACGATGGGGAAAGCTACCAAACATTTAGAAGACAGCCCCATCTCCAATGCGCTATTCTACCAACCCATCTTAATGAATCCCAATAGGTAATTACCGCTTTTAAACTGCAAGCAAGCAAGATGTGGCAGCGAACAGAACTTCATTAAGGCGAGCGCACCCCCAGGCGGATCCAATGTGTAGAAAATGCAAGGACAAACCAGAGACATTGGGGCATATACTCGGACAATGTAGTTTTAACAAACAGGCCAGGATCCGCCGCCACGACGAGCTTCTTGACTTGGTGGAGGAGAGAGTCAAGCGGCTAAAAGATGCGGAACTGACTAGAGAACCAAGGCTGGAAGGAAGTAAATGGGCTTTCCAAACCGGACCTCGTGGTAAAGAGCGGGGCTCGGGTCTTCGTGGTCGACGTTACCGTCCG
>JAPWDM010000005.1:54565953-54628453 GCA_035578155.1 Brachynemurus nebulosus | reverse complement strand
AGTTCCAACGAAAAAGAAATAGTAAATGAAAAGAAACGCAATATCTCGGAATCTGCAGTGAAAACCAGCGTTACACAAACTACTGACTTAAGAACTAAGAAAACAAAGATATATAAAACAAACAATATTATGAAAACACCGCTTATCACTGAATTCACTCGCCCCAGATCTTTGTCACAGTCATCAACTGAAACGAATACCTCCACAACAGGTGAAATTGTCCATTTATTTAATACGCAGCCTGCCCCTTCTCCAAAAAACTAAAATTAATCTCAAATAATCAAGTCCGAATTATATTCTGGAATTGCTACGGAATAAAGAATTTATACGACTTTCTTCAATACCGTAATGCTGAAAACTACGGAATAATTTGTCTCACCGAAACCTGGGCAATAACACTACCTTCAACATTTCGAGAAAATTTTAAAAATTATACATGCATCAATAGACCAGCAAACAAAGTAAACATTAAAGGCCGTGCGTCAGGTGGTATAATGATATTAATAAACAAATCTCTAAAATTAGAATTTAATGTTCTTTACATTTCAGATAACTGGATAATAATTGACGTTCATGGCGGCAAAGAAAGTTATATACTGGGAAACGTTTATTTGCCGACATATCGCGATGAATTTGATTTTTGCTTAAGAGAACTTAACAATATATTAGAAGAAATAACTGAGACTAACCGTATAGTAATAATAGGTGGAGACTGTAACTCACATATAGGAGACTTAAACAGCTTTAGTCAGGATGAAATGATCCAAACTAACACTTACCCAGATAGATTAACTTTAGACACAAATATTAATAGAAATGGCAGTGAGCTCGTGAAGACTTTTGAAGCGCATAAATTCTATGTCTTAAACGGTAGAACAAACTCTGACAGACCCGCAAAATATACTTACGCTGGTGTAACTGGTAAGAGCATTATTGATTTAATATGGGTAAATGATTCGGGACTTGACAGTGTGGTAGATATGTGTGTAATCTACGAATTTAACCTATCAGACCACTATCCATGTTTATTGCTATTAAATTGTCAACATACTGAAAAAATACACATAAGTAAAGAAATAATAACAGTCAATAAATTAAAATGGGATCCAGCGGGCAAAGATTTATATAATAACACAATTGAAAGTTTAATAAACACACTTTCAACTCCCGAAACAGACGATAACTATGAACTTTCTTACGACTCATTAAGTAAAATAATAATTAATACAGCAAAAAAAACGAACATGTTTAAGACTTACAAAATTAATAAGAATAGCAATAAGATAAAAAATCCTTGGTTTACAGACGAGTGCAAAAAACATAAAATAATAGTAAAAAATGCTCTAAAATCCTGTAAAAAAATAATTTTGAAGAAAATTCGTTAACTCTACTCAACAATTCAAAAAAAACATATAAAAAAGTTATAAAAGTTGCAAAAACCAATTACTACAATGATCTTAAAATGAAATTAAGAAATACTAAAAATTCGTCTGAATTTTGGTCAGTTATAAAACAAGTTAATTGTAAAAGACACTTTATCAACGAAATTACCTTGAAAGATTGGGAACTTTACCTTGAAAACTGTTATAAGCCTAACTGGGACTGCCAATTGGAGTTTGTCGGGTGTGCCCATCCTTATTTCGATAGACCAATTGATATCACAGAATTAAGTCTAGTTTTGAAGAAGTGCAAAAACAATAAAACACCAGGAAATGACTCCATTACCTATGAATTTTATAAAAATATGAATAATACAGGCAAAAATACATTGGTTCAATTATTCAATAAAATATATGATAGTGAGAATATCCCAGATAAATGGGTTGAAACTACAATTTGTATGATATACAAAAAAGGATTGACAACTGACCCGACAAACTATAGAGGCATAGCATTAATTAATACCATTGCAAAGATTTTCACGCAGATCCTTGCCAATCGACTATATATTTGGTGTGAAAGTGAAAATATTATACCAGAACACCAGTGTGGCTTTCGAAAAAATAGGGGCTGCATTGATAATATTTTTAGTTTGCACACTTTAGTTAGTATACACCTAAAAGAGCCAAAATCAAAACTTTTCACGTTATTTGTTGACTTTAAAAAATGTTTTGACAAAATAAATCATAACTTACTTTGGCAAAAGTTATATTCCATAGGAATCAGCCCTAAACTTATCAGAATTATCAAAAATATGTATTCTAAGGCCAAAACTTGCATAAAAATAAATAACGAAACTTCTAAGTTTATTAACATAACGGAGGGCATTCTTCAAGGAGAGTGTCTAAGTTCACTGCTTTTTCTCCTATACATAAGTGACATCGAACAATACTTTCTGAACAAAAACTGCTTTGGAGTTCGCATAAATAATCAAAAGATATTGATGCTAGCCTATGCAGACGATCTAACATTTGTTACAGACTCATGTCACAAATTACAACGAATAATAAACACTTTGAAAACTTACTGTAGTGAGAATTTATTGGAGGTTAATGCTAGTAAAACAAAAGTAATGATTTTTCATAAGGGAAGCATACGTTTAAATAAATATTCATTCTATTATGAAAGAACGAGACTTGAAATTGTAAAAGAATTTACATACCTGGGTATATTATTCACTTTCTCAGGCTCATGCGTTAAAACAGCTCAAAATATGTATAATAAGGCAAATAGAGCATCTGCCGTAGTTAGAAATATTATCGTAAATGCAAAAATGGATAACTGGGAGGGAAAGCTTGTTTTGTATAGATCTATGGTACTATCAGTTCTTCTCTATGGTGCTGAAGTATGGGCCTTAAAGGACACGTCTAATGTTGAAAAACTACAAGTCCAATTCTTTAAAAATTTGTTTTTATTACCATCTAACACTCCGAATTATTGTATTAGAACTGAATTTAACTTGATCCATTTAGATTTAGATGTTTTTAAAAAAGCGTACAAATGGTGGTTAAGCATACAAAAAATGAGTGAAAATAGAATACCAAAAATACTATATAATAAATTATATCAAATTCAAAATGAAACAAACCAACCAAAATATAATTGGCTGAACCTTTTTAAACAAAAATTAATTACACTAGGATACGACAATGTCTGGAATAATCAAAATTATCAGGAGAGTTTTGATATGTATAGTGCAGTAACTCGAAGCTATTTAGAATACTTAGTAAATGCAGACCAAATCAAAATATTAGCTTCTTCATATAGTACCTTGTATAATTTTATCCAGTGTGAAAATAATTACTTAAATTTTAATACAAATATTAATAAAATTCGAATGTTAACACAACTTAGGCTTTCAAATGAACAAATTATTACTATACGCGTTAATGGTATAAATGTTAAAATCGACACAAACAGAGAATGCAGTCATTGCGCGACAAATAAGAAAGAAACGTTACAGCACATTCTTTTAGAATGTCCGCTATACCAAAATATACGAGAACATAACACATTTCTAAGAAACCTTGACTTCTCAGATCAATTTTTAAATAAGATTTATAAAATTGAAACAGTCGCTGCCTTGAACGCTTTATATTGTCCAGTTACAAAAATACTCGAAGCCAGAGAAAGAAATTATATTCATGAGATTTGAACGTTAAATAGCTTACTGTCGGCTTTTTAATTACTTAATTTTTTCTAATGCCAAAGTAACTTTTCATTAGAAGTATAGTTGTAAAATAATGATGTTTTATTAAACATATTGTGATATACTTATAAAACTATCAGAAACTAAACTAAGCTAAATTGTTAAAATTAAGTTTAATTAACTAATGTATTGTAAATAATCGATTATTATGAATATTGTCTTTTTTATTCTCAAAATTTTGTATTTTCAATTAAAGTACTTGATAAGCATAAAATGGAATAAGCATAATATGTAAAAACATGATAAGCATAATTATAATATGTAAAAACTTGTTGAAATCTGTTACCGTAAAAATATTGTTAAATCAATAATTTATGTTACCAACCAACTTGTAGTGTACAAATGTACAGACGCAATAAATTATACTACTTACCATGCCCGATGTTGCTTAACTTCGGTGATCGAACGAGAACCGGTGTTTTCAACATGGTATGGTCGTTGTCTGATTGTGGATACGATATTTGTAAATATATAGTTTTACTAGTAATACTAGTAAATATAATGTATAATTCTAATTTGATTTATTAATAAATATATTTTATTACTACACTGAAAGGGTTTTTTTTATTTTACAGCTACATTTAGATATACCTTCCACGTTAAATTTGTCCCATTTATTAATGATAAGGTAAATTTTATTGATAATGTATAAAACTAATTTGATTTAATAATAAATATACTTTATTACTGTACTTAAAAGCTTTTTCTTATTTCATAGTTACCTCTAAATATACTTTCCACATCCAATCTATCCTATTAATTATCCATCCAATATATTCTTTATATTCAGAAGTTTTAAATGTTGTAAAATAATATAACAATAATGCTTTATATTTCTTAATATGTTATTTGTTAGTGAATAAAGGGTAAATAATATATAATAAAACATTATTTTCAATTTTATACTTTTTATTTGGAAAATAATATAAATAAAAAACTTTATTATACAATATTAAAAAAAAAAAAAAAAAAAAAATTGTATCATTTATAAATAATTATTTTTAAACATTTATATGGCAATATTTTCACAATTAATACATATATATGTATCACCAGTATTAAGCACGCATTTAATATGAGCCTAGTTTTTGCATAACTGACATTCAATCCACGGTTCTTTGGGGCGACTTTTTGAAAATAGTTCATTGCATATTAAGCAAGAAATCCTTGATAATAATATTAAGCAATTACTATTAATACAAATATCAATTTTTTTAGTAACTTTTTTACGCTTTTTTGCTATATTTTGTTCTTTCTCTAATGTTTTTATTTCTCTTGTATCGGTTAAAACAGTAGATTTTCTTTTCCTTTTATTTTGACTCTGTTCTTTAGAAGCAGCCCTTGGGTAGGGTCGAACTATTTCTGGAGAAAATATTGTAGGCGTTGAATTTGATTGAGTATTCATTATCGATGATGTTAAAATTTGCGATTCTGGGGGATCAGTTACAAATGACGGAGCGAAATCATCTTGAGTAAAAATATTTTCATTATATGGAAATATTCCAGTCTTTTTAAATCCTTTTATGATATTTGTACTAGTTGTAGCTAATGGTAATGAATCTGCTACTATTTTTGGGATATCATATATTGTTATCGTTTTACCTGGATTATTTCGCAACCATAAATCTTGTGCAGTTGAAGCATATTTCTTAAATGGTCCATACACAGCCACATCAAGTGGTTGTAATTTATGGCTACAATGTGGTGGAAATGATAACATTACGATCCCATTATCTTTCGCTAAGTTTAAGGTTGGTACATGTAAATGTAAGGAATGATTATCTAATACGAGTAATACTGGATTATTAATAGATGGTTTAACGTGTGCGATGAAATGTTGCATGTACATAAAAAATTCTTCATTTGTTACCCAGCCGCTTGAATTGCCTGCACCAATACAACCTTTTGGTCCATTATTAATAAAATGATTTTTATATTTTTTTCGTGGAAATACGAACATAGGAGGCACTGTATTTCCGTTTGCGGAAACAGCACATATTAGTGTCACATTAGTACCTCGTTCAGCAGAAGTTATGGAGCCAACATTTTTTTTACCTTTCGCAGCAATTATTTTAGTAGGTTTAAGTACTGTGGAAATTCCAGTTTCATCTATATTCCAAATGTTTGATGCGGTAAATTGATATTTATTCATAACTTCAGCTAATTGAGTGAAAAATGGTTTTACATTTTCAATATTAAACGATGTCGCTCGTCCGATGCTTGTTGGTTCGGGTTTTCTAATTGAAAACTCTCGATTCCTTTTTAGAAAACTAGAAAGCCACTCTTTGCCAGCTATTTTATTAAGTTTCCATGTTTCAGGCATTTTAATATTAAATTTTTCAGCACACTCATAAGCAAGCTGACGAACATCTTTTGGAGTCAATCCATAAAATATCGAAGCCATTTGTAGTAAATAATCTTTTAATGCAATTTCCTGGTCCTTAGAAAATACTTGTCGAGGTTTTTTATAGCCCATTGTCGGTAAATCTTGCGTTTCCTTATTTTTATATGCTTTCAATTTAGTTAAATAACGCGTTAGCGTCGTACGTTTAATATTAAATTCCTTTGAAGCAGCATTTATACTTTTGTTCCCAAAAATTATTGTTCTTGCGGCGTCATTAAATTTTTCCATAGGTATAAGACCTCTTTCGGTTTTGCGTTTATAATTTCTCATATCTAAAAGAAATAAAAAACAAAAATTTAATAAAAGAAGATCTTAATCATAGTTTTGTTAATGAAAAAAATTGTACTTACTTATTTATAAATGATACAAATTTTGACCATTCAATCGATGATGGACACGGTGATAAATTTAACCCTTAATTGGTCTACTGAATTACAAATGCAATTTTATTTTATTTTTTTCTAAATAATTTTTTTATAATCGTTATTACTGAAATGTAACCACCATGTATTCCCAAATGAGATTAAGTACTTCAATTTGATGTGTGATTACATTTTCTTTGCAAACTTTTAATTTCAGTTATTAACGATTTAGTTTTTTTGTATCCCAGTAGACTGATAATCTTATTTAAAATAATTAACCAAATTAAAGGTAATTAATTAATTAAATTTAATTTATGTGTAAACAGATATAAGTAACTTAATTTTCTGAAATATGCAAAAATACAATTTTATTTTTAAATTAATATTTCGATTCTATTTTTTTTTTACTTTATTATTATTTAAATTCTAATTTCATATTTCTAGATATTTCCAGGAAAAATATTTGTGAAAACGATTAAATAAAATATGTTTATGATCACAGGAAAATTTTTAATAATAGTATTTTTTTTTTAATAATATTTTTCTATTTTCAAAGCAGATTAACAAATAATTTAAGAAAATAACTTTTGTACTCCAGTAGACTACTTATGTTTCAAAAAGTGAGTAGACCAGTTAAGGGTTAAGGAAATTCAGTATACTCTGTAGTAAAAAAATTGGATAAGTGTTCGAACAACAGACATGTACTCCGGTTGCTCTGTAGTTGGTGAATGAACTTGTACTGATGATTCAGTTGGTAAAATATTAGATTGAAAATTCGGTGGCGATTGTAATAAAATTTCCTGCGGTTTTATTTTTTCAGCTACGGTATCTTCTGATACTGATAACGACTGTTTTTCATTTTTCGAAATTATATCATATTTTTCTAACAATTGCATTATTTCGAGTTTTAAATTTTTCTTTAAACCTTCTGAAAATGTTTTTAATGTTGGCAACAAAGATAACAGAAATTTTTCATTTTCGTCATTAAACGTTTTATTTTTCGTTTCCAATAAATTTTCGTTTTTATTTAATTTTTGCGTTTTTTTAATTAAAAATTGTAGTTGATTTGCATATTTATATGGTTTTCTTTTCTTTTCAGGATTTAATTTTTTTTGTTTTATTACTGCAAAATATCTGTCCTTAATATTTTTCCAACGTTTCTGTAAGAATTCTCCAAATTTTTTTTTGTTATTAAAATTTACTTCTTCGTTGGAAAAACAATTTATGATTTGATTCCAAGCCAATTTTCTGTTATATATATCACTATGTATCCTTTGCGTGTCCCATATAATGGGTCGCTTTTCAACTTCATTTATTAATTTTAAATTATTAATTTTATATGCCATTATAACTTTGAAAATATACACTAGAAAATTTTAAGTAACAATGAAAAACTGAACAGTACTGTTCACCGTGTCGGTCAGCGAGAAAATGGTATCGAAATTAATACAACTTCTGTATATAAAAGAAAGATTTATATAACACCAAAACCAGTCAAATCAAAAAAAGAGTTATATAATTAATAAAATGTTGCTTAAAATTGAAAATGTCGCTACTTTTTATTTAAAAAAAATAAACTTATTTATACTTGCAAATCTGAAAAACAAAAATAAAAAACGTCGCGGCGTTTTATTTAAAAAATAAAAGTACAACAAACATTAGCGATGCGATTTATTTAAATAAAATTATGCATATTCCATAACATATTAAATAAAGTATTGCTCAAATTACCTCTTACAAATTTCATTGCCCAAATAACCCCGGTCTACCCTACATTTATTTAATTAATTATTAATGTTTGAAATAAGTTTAATATGTAATAATAATTATATTCAATGTAATAATATTTGAATTCCTTTATTTTTAGCAATTTGTTTATTTGAAACTTCAAAGTAAATATATTCAATAAATAATTTAATAAGAGTTTAATTTAGTTCTAATTTATACTTCAGAGTTATCATCAACGACAAAATAAATTCAAATTAAGCCATTATGCGTCATCACAATTTGGTCATCACGATTTGGATTTGTGTTAACCCATTACCCGCCAGTACAAACGTAGTTTGGGAAGGCAAACCTAACGCATACGCAGACTGAATTTTAGTACACGACGCATGCGCAGACTGAATTTTAGACTACAAATTGATAAATGGGGTACACTACCGCGTCAAAAATGTGGGGCTACCCTAATCGGGGTGGTCCCAAACTTTTAACACCGTACTGTACTTAAATTTTTGGTACACTGCCGTGTCAAAAGTGTGGACCCCCTGACCAAAAAGGTATGCGATTACTTTTTGAAGCGTACTGTGCTTATTTTGTGTACGTGCAAACCTTGGCCTTTGACGCCAACACGCGCTTGCCTTAATTGCGTCATCTTAAACGAAAGGTATACTACCACGTCAAAAATGTGGGCAATACCCTAACTCAAGGGGTGACCCCAAACTTTTGACGCCGTACTGTACTTTAATTTTTGGTACACTGCCGTGTTAAAAGTGTGGACCCCCTGACCAAAAAGGTATCCGATCACTTTTTGAAGCGTACTGTGCTGATTACGTGAAAACCTTCGCCTTTAACCTCGTTTAATTGCGTCATCTGAAACGAAAATCGGAGAGGCCGCTAAATTTTGTGGGGCCACTGTACCAAGCGCTAGATTTTAAACCGCAAAACTAACTTCAGGTTTCCGACTCCAGAGTCCAGATTTCAGACCTTTACTGTACTGCCGGAAATCGGATGTTAACTGTACTGCATGATATTTTTATATAAAATTAACCTTGAAAACCTTAAAATAAGTTTATTTTCGCTGAATGTTTACTTTAGCAGACTTTGAAAGCAGACTATAAAAACATCATTTAAGAATTTGAGTATAACACAAAACTATTTCCCTCATAATTTATAAATCAAATGAAAATTATCTTAATACCTATACACCTGTATATTATGTATACACCCTGTATATTATGTATACATCCTGTATATTAATAATAATATGTATTTTATGTAGCATCATTGTAATTCTTATTTATGATTAGATTGAATATAGAATCTAATTATAAAATAATTTATCAGTATTGTAAAAAATTTGCTTAATCAGCAGAAATGAATGTATATCATTTTAATATTGATACATATTTATATTTGAGTAAAGAACACAATTTCTTGATATCTTAATCAAGAAATATTATAAAATTACAAATTTTTTCGGTTTTAATTACTATAATCTAAACACGTTGTTTAATATAAAAATTATAACAGTATTTAGTTGCTAAATTTTTGTAGATTAGTAGGTATATTCGAGAATTCACATGTAAAATCAAAATTTTTATAAATTAGAAAGTTTTGAATTTGCTACTATATCATTAACACACGTATACGTACATATATAAATATATGTTGTATGTTTAGTATTTTTAATAAATATTTTAGTATACAGGATGTATCATTGAATATGCTTTTCAATTGGAAGAATAAATATCATTAGATTTTTTTCAATACTTTTATAGGTTAAAGAAAGAAACCTCTTTCTGTATACAATAGGGGAATTTAGGGTAAAAATTAAATAAAACGCACATAATTTTTTTTTTAAATTTTATTTATAGAATATGTATACAAAAAAAAAATTAAATTGCTTAAATCTATATATTACTTAAAATCTATTTATTTTCCATGTAAAAATTTTTTAAAAGAATACAATTTTCTAGTGAACAAATTTTATCTGAATGAAGCATACAACGTCTTGAATAATATTAATCTCGCAGAATGGAAATCTTCGGTACATCAAATATTTCCTCCAAATTCAAAATCCACGGCTGGTTTTCCGTGTCATCAAACAAATTTGAAATCCATTTCTTCTTTTTACTGCCCTTGACGTATATGACATCAAACTTCTGTAATATAGGTTTCAATATGGTATGAAGTTTATTGTACGGAATAAAACCATACGACCAAGGTATCCCATGCCAATTTCGCCAAAGCCAACGTGCAATTCGTTGATATTTCTTCGGCAACTCGTTCAAATCAGGCGGTGCCTCGAATAGAAGATGTAATATTTCATCCGAATTTTCTGCAGCGATACCAACTTCTTTAAAATAAAATTCGTTGTTAGCTCCTAGATAGCCTTGTGTGTCAAGAAACGCCATTTTGTACCGCCGCCATATGAGCTCTTTAACCATGATGAGGTGTACGAGTCACTCGGGGAGCAAAATGAGTCACTCGGGGAGCAAAATGGGTCACTCGTTGAAGCAAAATGAGTCACTTAGGGAGCAAAATGAGTCACTCAGAGAGTAAAATGATTCACTCAGGGAGAAAAATGAGTCACTCGGTGGACAAATTGAGTCACTCGGGAGCAAAATGAGTCACTCGGGGAGCAAAATGAGTCACTCGGGGGGGGGGGGGCAAATTGAGTTACACCTTGGAGCAAAATGACTCACCGGGGAGCAAAATGAGTCACTCGGGAACAAAATGAGTCACTCCTTAGAGCAAAATGAGACACTTGGGGGCAAAATGAGTCACTCGGTGGGCAAACTGAGTCACTCGGGAGCAAAATAAGTCATTAGGGGAGCAAAATAAGTCACTCCTTGGAGCGAAATGAGTCACTCGTTGGAGCAAGCTGAGTCACTCGGGAAGCAAAATGAGTTGCTCGGGGAGCAAAATGAGTCACTCGTCGGAGCCAGATGAGTCGCTCGGTGGAGCAAATGAGCTAAGTATATGTACGTAGTGAAGCAATAAATCTTTGGTTTTTGTGGTAAAGCATTTATGCGAAAGTTCAATCTTTCTAGACACTTAAATGCCCGGCATAATTCGTTAAGCAATATTAACGATGATGCGATTGGAATGAATGATAACTCATCAAGCAAGTTCGTACCGTATGTTGCTAATACTAAAACACCTATTGATGTCTCTGTATCTAGATTTGATGATAAGTATATATATATATATATATATATATATATATATATATATATATATATATATATATATATATTATTTATTTATATTTATTTATATGATAAGTATATAAACGAGTGAATACGTGGTGATGCTTATAGTGTTAAAACAAAAAATGTTGAAGAAAATACATCTTAACTACAGCATGATATTGATTACTCTGAAGCAATCTTGAATCCATTTGACCAAAAAAGGATAGCTGCTGCAACTGAAGCCATTCAAACCAAACCTAACTTTTTGAAAAGAGGAAAAAGATCTGAAAAGAAAGAACAATCTGAAAACGAGAAAGATGTTAAGTGATTTACTTGCTCCCTTTCATTAGACCAAGTAAATTGTAATGAAACAACCTCCTGTTCACAACTAACTAAACTTTTAGGAACTGCTTTAGATATTTTAATGTTAAAAGAAGTTTGAAACGTTGGCTCGAAAAATGAAGCGAGAATTGTCAATTCGGTTAAGCCAATAAGTTTAAAACGTCATATAGCTTCAAATGAAAATATCGAATACGGGGTCTTAGCTAAGCATTTTAAGCAAGACCAGTTGAGAGAGTTTAGAAATGTTAACATACATACAATCGAAAAAAATAAAATACTGACATAATCCTAATACTTTAATAGATTAATTACAACGTTCTGCACAATATATCAACGTACAATATATCAACGAATTGCACGTTGACGTTGCGGAAATTGGCATGGGATACCTTGGTCGTATGGTTTATATGGAAAATAAATAGATTTTAAGTATTATATAGATTTAAGCAATTTAATTTTTTGTTTCGTATACATATTCTATAAATAAAATTTAAAAAAAATTATGTCCGTTTTATTTAATTATTACCATAAATTCCCCTATTTTTCACAGTAAGAAGTTTCTTTCGTTAACCTATAAAAGTATTGAAAAAAATCTAATGATAGTTATTCTTCCAACTGAAAAGTATATTCAATGATAGATCCTGTATACTAACATATTTATTAAAAATACTAAATATACACCCGTTATATTTATATATGTATGTATATGTGTGTTAGTGATATAGTAACAAATTCAAAATTTTCTAGTTTATAAAAATTTTGATTTTACATGTGGATTCTCTAATATACCTACTGATCTACAAAAATTTAGCAACTCAATACTGTTATAATTTTTATATTAAACAACGTGTTTAGATTATAGTAATTAAAACCGAAAAAAATGTGTAATTTTATACTGATTAAGATATCAAGAAATAACTTGGGTTCTTTACTCAAATATAAATATGAATCAATATTAAAATGATATTGATTTCTGCTGACTAAGCAAATTTTTTACAATACTGATAAATTATAGTTAGATTCTATATTCAATCTAATCCTAAATAAGAATTACAATGATACTACATAAAATACATATTATTATTAATATACAGGGTATATACATAATATACAGGTGTGTAGGTATTAAGATAATTTTGATTTGGTTTATAAATTATGCGGGAAATAGTTTTGAGTTATACTCTAATTCTTAAATGATGTTTTTACAGTCTGCTTTCAAAATAAACATTCAGCGAAAATAAACTTATTTTAAGGTTTTCAAGGTTAATTTTATATAAAAATATCATGCAGTACAGTTAACATCCGATTTCCGGCAGTACAGTAAAGGTCTGAAATCTGGACTCTGGAGTCGGAAATCTGAAGTTAGTTTTGCGGTTTAAAATCTAGCGCTTGGTACAGTGGCCCCACAAAATTTAGCGGCCTCTCCGATTTTCGTTTAAGATGACGCAATTAAGCGAGGTTAAAGGCGAAGTTTAGCACGTAATAAGCACAATACGCTTCAAAAAGTGATCGGATACCTTTTTGGTCAGGGGGGCCACACTTTTGACACGGCAGGGTACCAAAAGTACAGTACGGTGTCAAAAGTTTGGGGCCACCCCTTGAGTTAGGGTATTCCCCACATTTTTGACGTGGTAGACGACGCATGCGCAGACTGAATTTTAGAACACGACGCATGCGCAGACTGAATTTTAGACTACATATTAATAGATGGGGTACAATACCGCGTCAAAAATGTGGGGTTACCCTAACTCGGGGTAGCCCCAAACTTTTGACGCGGTATTGTACCCCATCTATCAATTTCTAGTCTAAAATTCAGTCTGCGCATGCGTCGTGTTCTAAAATTCAGACTACGCATGCGTCGTGTACTAAAATTCGGTCTGCGCATGCGTTAGGTTTGCATTCCAAAACTACGTTGGTGCTGGCGGGTAATGGGTTAACACAAATCCAAATCGTGATGACCAAATTGTGATAACTCATAATGGGTTAACTTGGATTTATTTTGTCGTTGATGATGACTCATATATTAGGAATTTCAACGCCAAGCGTATGAGCGCGTGTTGGGGTCAAATGTCAACTACAAATTTTGATACATGTACGTTGTACGTGCCGGGTTAAAAGTCAATCCATACACGAAGTACAGTAGGACTCCAAACGACACGGTTCTAAACATCGTCCAAAAGTAGTCCGGAAAATTGGGGTTCTACTGTGCGACAGAACTCTTAAAGCTCTTTTACTGACTTTATTTAAAACTTCTACGTTTTATTTCAGAAAAATAGGAACATATAAATTTTAACAAAAAACTGTTAGGAACAGAATATACTTATTTTTTATAGATGTGATTTTTATATAGTACCCATAGGGCCATTGTATTTGATTTTTAAATTATATTTTTTGAAAATAAAAATGTATATATAGAAAAAAAGTATAACGACTTATACAAAAATGTATAAGTAATATAAGTTATAGCTAAATGTTATCTGCGTTATCAAATAGTAAAGTTCAATGTTAATTTAATATTTACTTATAATTATTATAATTTTGCTGCAAAACATTTAACGTTGTAGCCGGTATATTATGTTTTAAGGACCAATCCCTAATTTCATCTTTAAGTGGTTAATCATCATTTTGCAACTCTGCAGATGAAATACTTGCAACCGCTTCATAATTTTCACTTAACAAAACATTCAAAAGTACCTATTTTTTTTAATTTAGCAAAATACTATCCACAAACATGGCAGCACTATTTTAGATTTAAATAATATTATTATGAGTATTATTTTGAACGATTTCACTGCTTTTCACATTATTATTTAACACTGATTCTGACAACTTTTCTTTTAAATGTTCTACGAATAATAATTTTATTTTGAAACATCGATTTCATTTTTTATAGATAATATTTATATGTGGTAATTGCTTGCAATAAAACCAATCACTTATATATAACAGTTATAGCGAAACTGACGCTAAATATATGGACGCGTGTGGTTCACCACAAATTATGGTTTGAAATTAATTATAAAATGGTTATATTAGAACTATTGTTGTAAAATGATTATATTATAACCGTTAAATTAAAAGATGCTGTAAAATGGTTATATTGTAACCAGAAGTTTAAAATATGTTGCAAAATGGTTGTATTATGACCAGAAGTTTAAAGTACGTTGTATAATTGTTGAATGTAGGTAAAATTTCAAACTATCAATTTCATTCTGTATACTTAATTATGATACCTATATAATTTTGCAAGATATTTGACAACTTTAGACCTTGCATCAGGATTTCATCAAATCGAGATGAATCCTCAAGACGGACCCAAGATAGCTTTCTCACCCCCCCCCCTAGATCATTTTCATTTCTGTCGCATGCCTTTTGGATTACGAAATGCACCTGCTACGTTTTAAAGGCTCATGAATACAGTCCTCTCAGGACTACAATCCATAGATTGTTTCGTTTATCTCGACGACATTGTTATTTTTGGTAGGAATCTTAAAGAACACAATGAACGTCTAACTAAAGTATTCGATAGCTTAAGAAAACATAATTTAAAACTACAAACGGACAAGTGCAAGTTCCTGCGTAAGGAAGTTGTATATCTTGGCCATGATATAACAGAACAGGGTGTAAAACCAAACAAAGCCAAAATACAAGCCATTTTAGATATAAATACACCAAAAACGTCAAAAGACATAAAATCATTTTTAGGTCTTGTAGGGTATTATAGGAAATTCATCCCTAAATTTGCCCAAATATCCAAACCTCTCACAAATCTTTTAAAAAAGAATATACCTTTTAATCTTGATGAAAAATGTAAAAATGCTTTTGATACTTTAAAAAATGTTTTAACCACTGAACCATTACTCCAATATCCTAAATTTAACGAACCCTTCATATTAACTACTGACGCTTCGAATGACACAATTGGTTCTACATTATCCCAAGGACCTATCGGAAAGGACTTACGTGTCGAATATTTCTCCAAAACATTAAATACTGCCGAGACACACTACTCGAGGACAGAGAAGGAGTTACTGGCTATCGTCCAGTCCTTCAGACATTTTCGTCCTTATTTATATGGAATAAAATTTACCATTGTAACAGACCATAGACTATTAACATGATTATTTAATTGTAAAGACCCGTCTTCCCGTTCAAATTCCAGCGCTAATCTAATTCCAACGTTAATACAAAATCATACGAAGACATCCAGTCATTTCATATGTGAAATATAACACCAAAAACATATTGTCAGATTGAAACAGCCTTGGACAAGGTCAAAACACCTGTTATTCCGTACAGCTGTGATTTATCAGACAACAATAGTTACTCTAGTTATGTAAAGGGACATTGTAAAACACTATCAAATTTCAAAAATCATAAACCTGGTAAATTTGCATATTTAAATTCAGATGTAGAAAACCAAAAGATAATATTGTTGTTTATAAAACAATTTGTTTCAGACAACAGTGATTATAAAATTCTTTACGAATGTTTTGCTAGTTTAAATTCATTTTTAGAAATAAATAAAATCGATTCGATAGGTTTAATTAATATTTGTCAAGACAACCCAATAATAAAAGAAGAAACACTGTTTTCATCATTAACTTATATTTTAGAAAACGCTACAATCACAATAATAATTAATAACCGAATTCATTTCAAAACTGAAGAAGGCAAGCGTACTATTTTAAGAGAATACCATGACCATATCTTAGCCGGTCATCCTGGAATAAACCGTACCTACGACTCTATACAAAAATATTATTTTTGTAAAAACATGAAATCAGACGTAGAAAAATATGTGTCAAAATTGTCCTACTTGCCAAAAAATGAAAACATCCTTTCAACCAAAAACTCCCATGATCATAACAAGTATTTCTGATGATTTTAATGACCAGGTTGCAATGGACATTATGGGTTCATATCCGGAAACTGATAAAGGAAATCCTTACTGTACAGTACGATCTAACAAAATTTATACAAGCATATCCTATTCCAGAACATAATGCCGAAATTATAGCAATTCATTTTCTAAAATACTGTTCGATATTCGGTTTTCCAAATCGTATACTCAGTGATTTAGGAACAGAATTCACATCAAAATTATTAAAAGAGATTATTAAATTATTAGAAATCAAACATAAGTTTACAACACCCTATCACCCTCAAACAAACGGTGCATTTGAACGATCACACTTAACTTTACGGGATTATATCAAATGTTACATTGATAAAGACAATAAAAATTGGGACGAACTCATTTACCTAGTCTCACACGCGCATTACACACACATTAACAAAAACACAAACAAAACGGCTTATAAGTTAGTCTTTGGAAAAGATCCAAAAATAACTTCCCAATTTGAAAATCCTAAACAAAAATTCACATGTCAAACACTCACACAAAACATTTTAAATAAAATGCAAATTATTAAAGAAAACGCAAAAGAAAATCTACAAAAATCAAAACTTAAAACAAAAGAAAGTTATGACAAAAATAGCAAAGAAAGAATATTTAAAAAAGGACAACAAGTCCTAATAAAAAATGAGCGTTCGAAAGCTCACAATAAAAAGCTTGATGCCAATTTTAAAGGACCGTTTACTATTTATTATACAGCTACATAATAATAATAACACGGCAACATTATGCATTAGCAAAAGCATAACTAAAACATTTCATTTTAACCTACTAAAACACTTTGTTTCAGGTAACGAGGGAAACGATGACAATTATGAAATTAACCCCCACGATCATGATCCTAGCGAACCTATCCCAGGTTCTAGCAATTAACCTTCCTTATAAATTAGGATATAGGTATAGCAAATTATTCCAGCATATTCTTTAAAAAATTAGGAAATATACAAATGTCAAATCAACATGTGCGATTTACTTCACTTTACTTCACTTTCATAATTTAACCTTGTTAGAAAATAATCTAAATACGGTAGCATCTTATTTCGCACAATCAGCATCACTATGTAATTTAGCAAATGAATACACAACACATACTTCTCTTTGTAAACAACAACTAATTATTATTAATAATGATATTATACGAGTGTATAAAATATTAAAACTATTAGAAAAATCTTATCAAAGAAACAGACATAAACGTGGACTCATGAACTTCCTTTCACACCCCATCATAGTATTAGTGATCTAATAAACGACCAAAAGCAAACGCATGTCTTCATGTAATCTTAAATTCAAGTAATAACTAACACTTTAGAAAACCTAAATAAGACTATAACAAACTTGAGAGAAACTGAAACAAAATTAGATACCAATATAGAACTCTTTAACGACCTCGCACAAAATTCGTCACGTGTAATCAATAAAGAATTAATCGACACTCGTGTATGAGTTACACTCATACGACACGGTATCATAGATCAAACAGTTATCACTCCAGAAACATTAATTCAGGAATTAGAAAAAATATCATTTAAAAAAAAGCATTACCTCTAAAACAGGGTTACGATACTATTAAATACTATTATAGCATAATGAAAATTAAAAGTTTCATTAAGGAAACAATTTTAGTAATTTTATTACAAGTACCTGTAGTTAGCATGATTCAATATAAACTACATCAGATATTGCCACTTCCTACTCCATTTAGAAACAATACGGAATTTCTATCCTATATTGATCCTGAATTTTGATACCTGTTAATTGCAAGAACTAGAACGCAGTATACGTTATTAAATGATTTAGAAAAATGCAAGAAATTCATTCCGTCACAATATCTTTGCGAAAATATCGAAACAATGACGAAAAGTACCTTCAAGAATTGTGAAGTCTTAATCTTTGATAGAAAACAAGTTAACACTTTCAGTCCCATGGCTTCGGCATCCGAAACCAAACAAAACATCCCCAGAGGCCAACCGAGATCAATGATTAATTGATTAGTTGGTTACGCATTATGTGTACGATGTTTATCATCATTCATCACACGGATGTGTTCCTACTCACACAAGTACATACCAGCACACACTACTCTTTTGGTTTCTATGTATAAGAAATTTTAAGATAAACAAAAAATACATAAAAAAGTATAATTTATATTTTTAAATAAAACTGATTTGAATGTTAGTGTAAATTAATAATAATAATAATAATA
This sequence comes from Brachynemurus nebulosus, assembly GCA_035578155.1. Classification (NCBI taxonomy): domain Eukaryota; kingdom Metazoa; phylum Arthropoda; class Insecta; order Neuroptera; family Myrmeleontidae; genus Brachynemurus; species Brachynemurus nebulosus. The sequence continues at coordinate 54,609,656 of JAPWDM010000005.1, read as the reverse complement.
ATAACAATAATAATAATAATAATAATAATAATAATAATAATAAACAGAGGACGTCTCCAGAGCTTTACAGAGATCGCATAACTGGAAAGCACCTGGCATCGACAACATACAAAACTACTGGCTCAAACACTTTACATCAACACACAAGTATCTCGCTGAACACTTTACACTATTTATAAGAACACCAAACCTGACACCGAAGTTCCTAACGCAGGGTATCACATACATGAAATCTAAAAACAGTGATACAAAAAATCCGGCGAATTATAGGCCTATCACCTGCTTGCCTACAGTGTATAAGATTTTGACGTCCTGTCTGGCAGAAAAGATCAATGAGCATTGTCAGATTCACACCATACTGACAGAAGAACAAAAGGGATGTCGAAAGAGGTCACAAGGCTGCAAAGAGCAGCTTCTGATTGACTCCGTAGTACTGGAACAAGCGAAAGGGAGAAAACGTAACCTGTACACAGCGTTTATTGATTATAAAAAGGCATTTGATTCGGTCCCGCACTCCTGGTTACGGAGAGTATTGGAGCTGTACAAAATACACCCAAGTATCGTGAACTTCCTTGGAACGATCATGTCCGACTGGCGAACGACCTTACATTTAAGTATTGGTAATGAAAAAACAACAAGCGACCTTATTCTAGTAAGACGCGGCATATTCCAAGGCGACTCATTGAGTCCATTATGGTTTTGTCTCCCAATGAATCCACTTTCTCGCCTGTTAAATGAAACCAAATACGGTTACAATGTAGGTACGCAAACGAATTCGCGCCATACCATTTCACATCTAATGTACATGGATGATATTAAGATCTATGCAGCTACTAAACATCAATTACAGCAGCTGCTGGGACTTTCCAACGAGGTTTCGCGAGACCTCTGTATGGAGTTCGGAATCGATAAATGTCGAACACAATATCGTTCTGGAGGAAAACGAGATGCGGTCGTATTCGAACTCGAACCAGAGTCTGTTATGCAGCCCATGGACGAGGGAGAGTCGTACCGGTATCTCGGATTCAATCAGGACGAACGTATAGATCACAGCGCTGTAAAACAACACCTGATGCAGCAATACCTAACGCGTGTACGGAGATTACTGAACACCCACCTTGATGGAAAAAAAACCATCAAAGCAATTAACACCTACGCAGTTCCGGTACTAACATACTCATTTGGGGTAATCAAATGGACGCCTACGGACTTGACAAACATCGAGATCAAGACCCGCGTCCTTATGACCAAATACAGAATTCATCATCCCAAAGCAGCGATAGAACGATTGACGCTGCCAAGAGCCGAAGGGGGTCGAGGTCTTATAGACATAAGGAACACGCATAATAAACAGGTTCATAACTTGCGAGAATACTTTTACACCAAAACACACACATCACACTTACACAATGCAATAATCCAAGCCGACAAGGCATACACACCATTAAACCTCTCACACACAGAAATGCCAGATAGTTTTTGCCGTTTGGTCACGAAGGAGGACAAAATTCAGCAATGGATTCGGAAGCCTTTACATGGGAGACATCCACATGATCTTAATCAGAGTAACGTCGACAAAGCAACGTCACACGCTTGGTTGAGTCAAGGAAGTCTTTTCCCGGAGACTGAAGGATTCATGCTAGCTATACAAGATCAAGTAATTCATACAAAGAATTACTCAAAATACATACTTCGTGACTCGTCAATAACATCTGACTCATGCCGGAGATGCCATTCCAAACCTGAAACGATCCAACACATCACAGCTGCCTGTACTCAGCTTGCTCAGTCCGAATACAAACACCGTCACGACCAGGTTGGCAAAATCATATACCAGAAACTAGCGGTTAAGCACCACCTTATAACCGATAAAACACCTTACTACAAGCTCACACCAAAAGTAGTAGCGGAGAATGACTCCTGTAGACTTTACTGGGATCGGTCGATTATTACAGATAAGACCATAAATCATAATCGACCAGATATCACCTTCGTAATGAAAAACACTAAGACAACCTATCTGATCGATATTGCGGTTCCAAATACACAAAACTTACAAAAAACACACGCAGTTAAATGGATAAATACACTGACCTCGCAGCCGAAATAAAACAACAATGGCGAATGGAACATGTCCACATCGTTCCAATAGTGCTCAGTGCCACCGGGGTCATTCCACACACACTACATAATAGTTTGAGCCTCTTGGGTCTCCCAAAATACACATATGTCACTATACAAAAGGCAGTGATCATAAACACGTGTCGTATGGTACGGAAGTTCCTCAGTAATACGAATCCGACTGCGATATGTGAAAGCACAAGACCTGCTTCTACTCCATCTGAGCCATCTACAGTGAGCGAACAATACACTGACACTCATCTTACAGACACACAACACACATACATAAACACACAATACACTAACACTGAAAGACAAACACTTAACACACATACAGATCCAGATTCGTCTGATGGAGAGGGGGGATCGAACAACTGCCGCACTGTCACTGTTACCGCTCTGGTGCACAATCCTCCCCAATTCAATAACACACAAGGTCCGTCAGCCTCTGTACCATCTAATCGCGCAGTTCCAGGAACACCCGATCTTAATGAGCAATTTGATGAACCAGAAAACATCTACACCAAGAAACGTAAAATAGAAAGACACATCCACACACATACACAAACACACACACAAACACAAACAGTCCTTTCCCTTCCCTCTGTCCCTACTCCTACCATCTGAGGACACGAAAACGAACTAGGCTTTCACAGCCCTCTGTCATTGAGCCAACATCTACTCTCCCACAAAAGTCTCGCCGTACGACCCAGTGTACACCAAAATAGACGAATAACACCTCGTTTCAAGTAGCAATAACAACAATATAAGGAGTGATGTGACAAACCCGTCCGTGAATGTACGACGGTACTTTTACGGATTGGTTTGGCACATTACCCTTCCACAGAGCCTAATACCTTGCATAATGCCGGTATAGGTGAATGTTACCCAGTACTGTCCTACTGAGTAGTGAGCGCCAGGTTGGCGTAAAAGATAATAATAATAATAATAATAATAATAATAATAATAAACCTTCAGGGGCTTGTTGTAACACCTGGTTGCTTAGGTGGTCGGTTGCTACAACAACACGGGAAGTAGCGCTCCCGAGGTTCCCGAGCTAAGACCAGGTACTTTCTGGTACCTGGTGCGTGGACTCAACCAGCGCTAAATGGTGGTCTCTGTTAACGGGCTAACTACCCCTAACAGGTTTTAACTAGTTCCCAACGGTAATAGAACTAGGAAGGCTGGTCGTGCCGCGGGTCTCTCGGACCGCACAAAAAGGCGGAACCAGTCAAAATTCATCTTCTCGTCTCGTGCGCCTGGAGTGGACGGACAGCTTGAGGAGAGATTTGCTCACGTGCCGCACACAAAGTGAGCCAAATAAGAGAGGGTACACGCCATATGGTGCCAGATGCATCCCGAACACTCTAATTTAACGCCACAAGATCTGCGTGACCATGTAGCACGAATTATAAAATTAAACATACCTACCGGACATGACGATAATCGAGAAGCTCGCGAAGAAGCTAGGACAGGATTCTGCGGTCAACGGTGAAAGCTCGACCAATAACATCATAGAGCGGGATCAACCGGTAACTTGCGGTGGCAGCGTAGTTACTGAGGCACAGAAGGACTTGTTAAATCAAGCCAACACAGATACTGTGCTAGAGTCTAACACCAGAACAAGTTCAGCTCCCACACGGAATGATGCCGATCTAAATAAATCCCTTTCTGTCTCAGACAATTTAAGAAAACAATTTCGCGATCTTCTCGATACCGATTTAGACTTTGACAAACGACCATGTCCCAAATACCGACGGACGTATATAAAGGACGAACAACTGTCCCTACTAAACGAAATTTTGGACGATCATCTATCCCCATCCAGTGATCTCACCGACGTCGACAACGCAGTATATGCAGCGATGCGTGTCCTGACCCCATGTACTAAGCAGCAAAAGACTGCAGAGGAGAAGGCACGTATTCGTATTAAACAAATTGACACCAAGGTGAGGGCACTACGACAGCTGGTATCGCGTATCCAATGTGTGATAGAATATATTCAGACCAACAGGCGCTTTACTCGAAAGGTACGGGCTTTTGCCAGAGAACTAAGGTACCGCTATCACACGATAAATTTGGGCAATCTGTTGACCATCAAACAGACACATTTGGATAAGATACGCGCATTGGCCCTGGTTCATGAACACCTTTGAACCCCATGCCCCGTTTAGAGCGGGTCCTCGAACATCCATTGGACCTGCCCTCGAATCTCCCACTGTCATGGTTTTGCAGCGAGGTTCGGGGATTTATTAGGTAGGGAAGACCAGGAAGGGGATGCTGTATGACGGACATTACGTACCTGACTTTGAAGTACCTGACCTGGTACGCTGCACGGACACTTTTTCCGCCGCCTGGGGGTTTTTGAAGTGCAGTCGCGTTTCTTTCGTTAAATTCATAATAATAATAATAATGCTGGGCTAAAATCCAACCTTCACGTCCCCGTTCGTGCCCGGCGGGAAACTGTTAGCTTCGGCTAGCAGGCTGACGAGGCTCTGGTACCGTGTTTCGTCAAGGATGATCGTGTGGAGGGGACGATGTCGTATCCCCCGAGTGAGTGTTATGCCTGTGTCAGCCTGAGTTTCATTAATAGTACCTTCACCAGAATTCAACGCGTCGCCAGTGCTGCATACTCCAGTGGGCGTGATCTTCGGAGTTCGACGATATCGTTCCGATGTGTCGAAAAGGTGATATTGCGTCTGTGATTTGTATAAAAATTGTGATCTGTGTCTGTGATAGTTGTTATGCCACCTTGGGTTCTCATGCCTGCGGTGGTACTTTTTAATTGTTACTCCTACTGTGATGTTTCCCTGGCCTTGTTCTTGTCATTTCGATGGGTAGGAATGCGGCTCCCAACGCACTCGTTCTCATCGGCCACACGTACGAGTCGACGTCTGCCCGAACAGCTTGAGCGAGCTCGCCCAGTAAAGAGACGTCGTTGTCCCTCGTACGGATGCGTTCGTGGGCGTTTATATGGCGGCTTCCGCCCCGTCGAAGTGATACGAACACAGGTCAGATGTTGGCTTTGTGATACTCTGTGGCATTGTCCCGTTCTCTGTAGCCTCGACTCGGACGAATGTGGCCTAGTCATCGTACCGGTCTCCTGTGTAGGTTGACCCCGACATCTGACAGAACGGCACATGTACCCAGTAATCAGTTATCTGACAGAACAGTACATGTTGCTCAGTAATCAGATGTCACTGTCCCTATACGTGTGAGTTCCTAGGTGTTGACGAAGCCATTTCGGAATTGTTGAAACTATGGGGAGCGGAATTGTGCCACAGAGCAAGAAATTTTTTAAAGTCTGTGATATTGTTGTTTTTATTTTTTAATAAGATTGTTTTAATCTGTTTTGTTTTAACGATGTACCACTGAGGGCCTTTTCCACCCGAGGTGGTACATCATCTTTTTATTCTCATCTGCGATATTTTGTTGTGCCGTTGTGGGCTTGCTGTTGTGGCCCTTCAGCGGTTTTGTTTTTACCTACTTATTGCGTTTAGACCAATTTGACGAACAACTACAACAGCAACTAAATCAGCCATTCCTAATTAAACACGAATCAACAATTATTTTTATAATAAAAATTATCTGTTACAGTTTCATTGCTCTTTTATTATTTTGGATACTTTCATACTGCGGCATCTTTAGAATTCTATGGAGAGCAATCCAGTATCTGGTTCCATGTTTGCTGTACTTCAAATTCACAAAAAGAAATCCACGACGTGAAAAAAACGGTATAGTGCAATTGCTACTTATCAATTGCTACTTTGGTAACAACACACACCAAAGGAATGCTGCAACAGTATCGCCATATAATTCAACATCATACACACCACAAGACGAACGAGTCCACATCAAGCACTCTAACTCACACCACATTCAAGGAGTCGCCTCTAGCATTCATCCCCAAACGAATCGAAGGCCGACGTTCAACACACGGTTCAACATATTCGAGCCACACAAAACGAATCGACAAGAACTCTAATCTTCCGAACCAAATTTGAACTTAGTCTCAATTCAAAAAACCCTAAGTTCAATCTCACCCGGCAGGAATGTTCCAGACAGCTACTTCCGTCCTGGAAATGATTCAGGAGCACACGAGTTTTTCTCCTACCAAATTAAAATTGTAAACCTTGCACTTTCCTTACTATAAATGCATTCAATTCACCAATTTTCAGTCTGTATCAAATATCAATTTTTTTGTAAAATCTATGTCGGTTTTGAATTTCAATAATAAATTTTTGTTATGTAAATTTTTATTAGTTTTAAATTAATAAATTTATTAAAAGAACTTCTCGTTTTCATTGAGCAATTTTCCCAAATTAACAAAGTTAAACTAAGTTAGTGAAAGTAACAAAGTTAAAAGGGAATTAAGCCAAGGAAACTGAAAGATTCTGGAACAAGAAGACCTTAGAACAACAAGAAACGTCACCTAACGGACTCGGGACATTTCACCGTTCTACAGTCATATCATTCTACGTTCCACAACATAAGTTTACGGAGATTGGACTTCGATCAATCTGACCTGGTGACAGCTACCCTTCGTAAGAACAAACCCCCACTACGGCATTTCGTCCTCTGGGATACATCAATATACATATCATATGAATAAAAATCAAAGGTATATATATATATATATATATATATATATATATATATATATATATATATATATATATATATATATATGTATATATATATACATATATATATATGTATATATATATATATATATATATATATATATATATATATATATATATATATATATATATATATATATATATATATATATATATAATTACATGGATCTAAGTGTGACATAGTCAAATAAGCAAAAATAAACTAAATGCTTATAATTTCGGTATTTTTGATTGTATTTCAAAACAGCTGAATTTTCAAAATAGAAAATCGCTAAAACAAAAATCAAATTTAGAGAAATTTATTCTCTTTCGATCATTCCAGAAATCCTTCAAAAAGCAAAGTTCACTTTTAAAAATTTAAAATATTTTTTCAAAATCTAATTATATATAATGTAATTTGCCAAATTTCTACTAAAACGGATGACATGGGATAACAAGTTACATTCTCTTTTACTTCTATGACAAAAAAGTAAAAACAAAAAATAAAAACTCCTATTTTGTTAACTATGAATTTGAATCATGTTGAATGTTTTAATTTAGGTACTAAATTTCAATATTTTTCGTCCTTGAGTTTCGCGAGTTCCATATAGCCATACTTTGAGCTAGTTAATCTTATATATTTATTATTTCTTACGCACCTTTAGGCTCACACGTACTGCAGCACTTGCCTTTCTTAAAACTCGCTGGTTTAAATGTAGTCCCTGGCGGACAGTCTTCTGGTCGAAGTGGAGCACACAATGCTGCTGCACAATTTATTTTCTCTATAAAATGAAAAAAGAAATATCATCACATTTTTCTTATAGAAAATATATGTATAAATTCTTTAAAATTCTCACCAAGCATTATCTGCATTAGTAATAAAACGAGGCGTATTTAAATCTCGGACGGGTATATTAAGTAAATCTATTTTTTAGTTACTTTATCAAAAATCAAAGCCACTAGCAACTAACTACTAAGGTAATTTATGAATATGTCATTTTCACAGATATTAGATACCAGCTTACCTATCCCTATACTGCAATCCATTTGTAGCCAAAATATGACATAAAATTGTTGTCTCCCTCCAAACGAATATGGCACACAACGTATTACTACATAAACCTCTCATGCATGTACACGGACCTATGTTCTATATGTGTGTACGTAATACACAATCTGTGGTCTGGTGGCGGTATGTATCGTGTGATCGTATACATACGTATAATATATAAAAATGCATACTCGATCATTGTTGACAAACAAACAATAATAAAGTATTTTTACTTATTTAAAAAAAGATATCACTTTGAATATTTTTTAATGGAATTTCTACACTTAAATACGATAGATTTCGTACTTTTTTCTATTGAAATTTCAAAAGTTAATTAGAAAAACAATGACACAACAAGCAATGTTGCTGCTGGCATAGACTGTATGTGACTGAACAAAAGTCGTATAACAGGGCACAAAAAGGCCCAGTGCGAACCACACAATTTTGTATTTACATTGCTTCCGTGTATTCTATGGTCATTTTTCGTCAAATTATCACTGAAAATGTAGACTATTGGTACTGTATCGAAGGGCATCGGTACCGTATATGAAGTAGATTTTAAATCCGTTTTACAATCCTTAGAACATAATCCTGAGTACATGTAGTTAGAGGCGGCGCAACTGGTGGGCGACTGCTTATAGCCTCACGCCAAGACCTTACATGTGTAAGAAATTTGGCAGAACTTGATTAAGGGTGCCATCGGGCTGTTGAAATTTTTTTTTGCTCGCCCCCTAATTTTCAGGGAGGCTATTTTGAAAAATCATGGGGAGAGGGGCCTTGCAAAAGTGATCAAGGCTTTTTCTTACTCGTCGAATTATTTTTAAGCGAGAAGCTTCAAAAAGAAAATTAAAATAGGTCTCGCAAAAATTATCCTGTCCACACCCCATTCTAGTCTTGCGCCTCCTCTGTATATAGTTATGAATTTGGTTTTTTAAGTATTAAATAAATTAAGGGGATTCGGTGGTCTAGCGCCCGTAAATTTAAGACCATTTTAGGATTTTTTTAAAGATGAAATTAATGAAAAAACAATAAATATTTAAACTATGTAAGTTTATTAACCCACTCAATACCTATAAAAAAAATTATTATAAAAAAATAATTATAACTATAAAAAACAAGTCACCGAAGATGATACCCTCAAAAAAATGGACCTGGGTGACGTACACCATTTCAGCTATATCACTTATCAGAGAAAAAAAAGAAGAAAGATTATTAATGTATATGAGTGTCGCTATCGCCGAAACTAGAAGAAAAGGAATAATACTCCTGTCGCAGCATCTGCATAACATAGCAAATTTCCAAAGATTGGATACTGGCGGATCTTATATAACAACCTGTATCCATCTAAAATAATTTAGCTCTCTAACAGTGAAAAAAATTCCAAAATCGGTGGAGTTCTGGCGGACCTCATATAACATAACCCATATCTATCTAAAATAGTTTATCTCTCTAAATAAGACTCTAATAAGAACAAATTTTCAAAATCAGTGATGACGCGTTCTTGAAAAGGTAATTATTATTTTGAAAAATTAAACAGATATAAAAAATGTTATTATAATGACAAAAACGATGAAATATTTATCGTAAAAAATTTAACAAATTTCTAAATTTTACTCTTTTCGATAGTGTAAAAAAAAAGATTTTGAAATCTGGTCAATTAACCACTAAAAATAGCAGGAAGCCACTAAAGATAGCGAAAAATGGTCAAAAGAACTATGTCCTAGATGATACTGAATTTGGGATATTTACGTATAGCTATGAAATATATGTAATTGTAAAGAGCGTCGTAAGTAGTCGATGTATATGAGTTTATTCAGCCTTTATTATGCACGCGTGTAGAGATCAAAGATGTGGATCGTCAACAAGTCTATAAGGAGTATGTAGAATAGGAAATTTTTTTTTGTTAAAAATTTTAATAGATTCTTTCTACAATTCTTGCGCTCAGGGCACTTTCTCGTGGTGACGGTATGGAAGTAATGGAAGTCACAGGCGTGAATAAATGAAACTCCTTGATGTGTAAATATGTAGAGACAGTATATCAATTGACTTTACCTCGTATGGATTAAATATTACAGATCCACTATTCATCAAAGTTCGAATACAATTGGGACATGTAAATAAAACAAAGAATTATGTATATTATATATCAGCTGAAAAAAATGGTGAAGGAAGAAACTCTTTAATAGGGCACTACTGCACATGTTAAAAATATTATATTTGAAAATAAGTTTTTCCACTTTCCTTTAGATTTTATCCCTAAAAATATAGGGTCGTTAATCATGAAAACGAAGAACTTTTCCACCAAAGATATTGTCACTATGAAAAAATGTACGAAAATGGAGCAAGTATGTGAAAAAGTTGTTTTTCAGTTACAGTTCAGTTACAATCAGTTTCAGTTTTTCAATTTATTTTCAGTTTCCACCTTAAATTTTTGTAAAGCGATTCAAATTCAAAACTGTTAATCATAGAATCAGTCATTAGAATTTTGACAGAAACATGGATAGTATAAACCGTATAAACGAACAAAAAAATTCAAATTTTCAAATTTCTACCCAAGTTCATATTTTAGATTTAATTGTTGTAAATGATTTATTTACATATTAAATTTATTAACATAATTATTTAATATTTGAATGCAATCTTAAATTTAATATTTATAAATTTTTATTGAAAAATTTAATCTTATAAAATTTTTTTAGAATAATTGAAAATCAAAGTTACCTAGAATATTTTTGTTATTTATATGTCAAAATACGTAATGTTTCCTTCACACAATAAAAAGTGTAAATAAGATTTTTTTAACTTAATAACAGATGTTATGTTTTCAGCAAATTTTAGTGATATTTAAAAATACCTACATAAAATAAATTAAATTAGAAAACTCAGCAAACTTTATTTTAATATTACATTAGATTGGAGCATTTCTTACGCCTTATGCCTTGCGTGTGACTCTGACGAGATTTATTGTGAGAATGCACACATAATTAATTTCAAATTGTCATTACATATTCCCATAACATCTAGCGGTTTTTAAAGAAAAACAACTTGAAACAGAAATACATCTATGATATTGTGTGATTTAGTGAGACAGATGTATATCGTCGATTGCCTGGCTTAAAAAATTTTTTTCATTACATATCACTCAAAAAGCTTCCTTTTTGAAAATGTACCAGTTATAGGTTCTCAAATCTTGACGTATGAGGAGTTGAACACAGATTTAGTGCAGGTTGAAGCCCTCCGCTTCACGGTCACCATCGCGGCCACTTTGTTGGCTTAGTTCGGATCCATCCGAACCCTTACCGCTAACTTCAGCACATTTTTTAACGCTACCTCCACTTCAGTACTTACCTAGCACAGATTTGAGCTCGGTAAAGCCTAGTCTCTTAGACAGAAAACGATTACTTGACGGTTTAGTTCAATCCTTTTGATGTACGTGGAGTGTAGAATACTTCCACGATGTACAACTACGCTAGAAATGGAACTCGCCTTCACGTCTGGTTGAAGTCGGTACCTTAATTATTATTCGCCAAGATAATTGCCCGGTCCTTCATTGGCCGTTAGGGGTCATCGAAAAGGTGTATCCTCGTAATGACGGTATTGTAACAGTCGCGGATGTGCGCACCAAAACTTGAATTTATAAGCGGCCCGTCGTGAGGCTGTGCCCATTACCTACTCAATAACTCAAAGTTTTCGTAAATTTTTCGTAATTTATGTATTTAGAATTAAAATACAGTTTTGGTTTTGTGCTTACTATTTTTTATTTGCATTTTGTGCTTACTTTTATTTGCATTGCCTATAGTCTCTTTTGCTAGTGTAAGAGAATCGTTGCTATCCCGACCATTCTGAACTTCCTTCAGGAAAGGGGGAATGATTAGACCTTTACTTAATTAATATTAATTTGCATTTCGTGCACCCGGTATACTGCACACTGTATACCTAAATTTATAACTTTATTAATAAAAATTTGTCCTAATTGTAGTATACCCAGAAAAAGTATTACACGTTTGTGCAAGTTGTTTTTGAATTGATAAAATTTCGCCTGTTTTGTTTTTCAATAACAACTGTAGTATTCGAAGTTTGACTTTTGTCTGTTAAAAATTGCTGCTATTTTTTCGGATTATTATTGCAAAAATTTGCTATAATTAATAAGTAATTTGCTGCTTATTTTGTGCTATTGTTAATTACGAACGTTAGTGTTCAATATTGTGCTAAATATCGTTTTTCGTTGCTTCAAAATTCTGCTAAAAATTTAATTTTTGTTTGGATTACCTGCAACTACACACAGTAACCATTCAAGTGAATGTTCAAGAAAAATACTCATCTACTACAATAATTAATCAACAAAATCAGGTAACCCATATTTCCTTTTATCCTATATTTTTACCACCTTATTAATGTAATTACGGACACATTAACTACTTATATCAACTTTGGTGAGTAATAAAATTTTTGTTTATATAATTTGTACAATTATATTGTTAGCCTTGCATTTTGCTATTTTCGTGTGTTGCATTTTTAATTACTAATGAACCAGCGAGAAAATTAGTTTGGCATTTGTACAAGAGCCATTTAGGCGTGTACAGTTACTGATATGACTTATTTCAAGGACAGATCCCTTGCATCTGATTTTACCCCTTTTCGATTTTCCCTGATTATCTAGAAAAGTAGAAGATAGAAAAAAAAATACTTCATTAAACACACAACATTTTATTTTTAAAGAGCTTTCGATTGTCATGTTTAATTTCAGGGTCGAACTTACTGGGGGATGGGGGGGCTGTTCAGCATGTTACGGTTGACAAACAGTTTTTTTAAATATGTTGCACCCCTTGAATTTATATGAAACATTGTATGGTAATAAAATATATTAAGGCGAAGTTACTGTACTTTTTAGAAGCGGTCAATAGAAGCCCCATAAAATAACGGATTTTATCCACGTTATTTTCCTTAATAACGTGGGCTGTAACGTTAAAAAAGACGTCTAATATTCTCGGTAGTATTTGCTTTCATGTGGACTTGGAATTACTTTCCTAGGTTGAATAGTTACCAAGAAAAAAAATTTTTGAAGAAAGCAGTCTTTTTTGGATATTTTTTAGTTATCTCCGTAACTATTCGGTTTTAGCCGGGAAGGCTGTTGATGTCAGTTACTTATAACCTTACCATACCAGTCACTGTTATTAAGGTTATGTATGGCGGTTTCGACGTCTACCATAGATTTAGATATAGATTTTTTTAATTTCAAACTGACTATTTGAGAAAAATGAGAACGTGGGGCTGAGGGACAATAAAAAGGTTACTGGCAGAGGGATACGTATGTGGGTGAGATTGATCAGCCAATCTCTTTGGACGGTAAAATTGTGCAGTATATTATATTTTAAGTTGTTCAGTTTTTTGATGTGTCGTGATTTGATCGCATCGTCCAACAATGAGTTTCCATTGTAAATAAAGTTGAGGATAAGAGAAACTAAATAGGGAGGGATAAGATTTGATAAAGTATTAACCGTACGGCTTATTTTTTTTATTAAGTTTGTATTGTGTTTTGTAGGCCAATTTTGATTCACATTTTAGAAACAAAAAATCGTCATACATAGTAATGTTTCACAAGCACGCGATAATATTTGAAATTGAAAATAGTAATTGTTTCCCGCATTAGAGAGAGTACCAACACATATAAGTGGTTGAATGATTATCTGACTGGGGTGGCTGTCGGACAGAGGATCGTTGGTCTAGTGGCGAAGATACCTGGCTAGTTACCGGAGATCCCAAGTTCGATTCCCAGCCGATCTAATTTGATATTTTTTTCAATCACTTTGTGATTGTTAATTCACATGTGAATTTTGGTCATACTAACCAAAGAAATCGAGTGTTTAAATTTTCAATTTAGCTAAACGATAAGCAAACATATGAATAATGCGTATGTTTAAATGCGAACAAAAGTTCGTCATACGTAGTAATGTTTCACAAGCACTCGACAATATTTGAAATTGAAAATTTAGTAATAAAATAAATTTTATAATTAAATTTATACAGATAAATTTTTAAAAAGAAATTTATGTTATTTTACTTTTTATATCTTTCTTCTTCCAACAAAAATATTCCTATTATCATTAAAAACGGAACTTATATCCATTTAAAAAATTCATTCAAGTGAATTAACTAAATTCTAAATAATTAACAACAAGCTTTTTCTAACAACTTTAACATATTATTGTTGTAAAGCACAAAGAAATTAGAGTGTATATGGCCGTTAAAACCATCGCGTGTATGGTCGACTTTCAACGCTTACCAAATCGAATAATTTCATAACTTAAGTTGTGATCCAAGAAACTGTGTTCGAATATACTTTGATAAATCATATAAGTAAGATTATGTATGAATTCACAGAATTAATTATGCGATAAGAAGACAGTCGCCTTGGACAGAGCGGATGTATGCACTTTGGTAACGGGGAGAGTGTGAGAGATGCAGCATTAGAGTCTGGATAGAGCAGTGTTAGAGAGAGTGTGTAGAAGTGTTAGAGAGTAGAAAGTGTAGATTTCTACACTGTCATCAAAAAGTCATTTTAAAACAAACATGTGTCATTTCATATTTAAGACCGAGAGAGATTTATTATTTCATATATAAGACCGAGATATCACAATTTCTCGAAGTGAAGTGAAATCACATATTTTTGTTTTAAAATGACTTTTTCATCATATATATGCGATTTTTAACGCATTTTGGTCAAATTTCCATTTTCGGAAAAAATTTTTTTTTGCAATGACATACCATTATTTCATATATAAGACCGAAAAATCACAATTTCTCGATGTGAAATGAAATCACATCTTTGAAGTGAGAAAGATTATGAGGTATTGTAATTAGAGGGTATTTTATTAACAAACGGGTGTTTAATGTGTGAAGTGGTGCAGGTGGAAGCGAAGGATAGTTAAATTGGTAAGCGTTTAATGGCGAAGATCAAGCGAGGTAAGTGTGAAGCATTAAAATCATTCTTGGATTATTCCGGTAATTTAGTGTTAGCATTTTTATTATTATTGTATTTTTAGCGTGCGACAAAAAGCAAATTAATTTAGTTACGTATTTCAGTAACAAATGGTTAACTGAAACATTTATAGTTTTACCGTTTATATTATTTTTTTATAATTTTTCATACATATTAAATAAATCGTTGGTATCATAATCTGAGGGTTATAAACGAGGGGTAAATTAAGGTTAGTAGATATTTCGCGATTTGTTTTTTGTTATATTTTGTTCTTTCATCAATTAAATGTTCAGTATTTTTTTTATTACTCTCTAATTACCACAAAATATTAAATAAAGTTATTGTAATGTAAATATTCGGTATATGAGATTGCATTATGAACATTGAAATAAACAGCGAAGGACACCTTCAAATGTGCAACGATTAAGACGGTTAAGTTGTATGTTGTATGCATTACCAAAAGCATACATAATCCTAATCATCGATAAGTAATTGCGGATACGTACAAATGCGAGTACGTGAAATTGTGGCGAACTAGCGAATCTATCTCAGCGATGTGAAGGAGTACATCAACGCAAAGGTAGGTGGTACATGATACACTGTATTCTAATTTGATCGAAATATTATACATATGTATGTAAATGAGTTTATATGTGTGGATTGTGTAAGTGCTATATGAAGGGTATTGCGCATCAATATAAAAACTTATAAGTTGGGTAGCTTAATGTAATATTAAAAATTTAGTTTTTGTAAAGTGATTGTTATCAGTAATCGAAAATGTCAATTTAAAAATTCACATAGGGTAAAAAGCCCGATTGTGGGACGCGATCCAATACTAAAACAGTTTTGACATTTATATATTAATGAAGTTATTTCTGAAAGAAACTTCTGATAATAAAAATTATTATTAATAGAATGGTTATTTTTCAATTTAAATTCACCTCGCATTTAATGTTTCCTCACTTAATTTAAGAAATATATATATATATATATATATATATATATATATATATATATATATATATATATATATATATATATATATTATTATATTGGATTAAAACTTCGAAATTTTTATTATCAAATAAAAACGTCAGACATATTAGATCTGAAACGACATATAATTTAACTATAATTAAAAATTCACAATGGTAGATAGATAAGTTAGAAAGTACACGATGTTTTTTAAAACATCACTAGATCACACTAGATGGCGAAAATCGTATACAGTAAGTACTACGGAACCTGTATTCATTTTTTAAACGTACTTCACAGACCGAACACTTTGTGGCACTGCAAGCAATTTATCTTTATAACACACACGGGATTTGTGTCCGCCATTTTGCGTAAAATGATAATTGTTTCAAAAAAAGTGGAAAAAAAATTAAGAAAAAACCTTTATAATATAAACTGTATATTATGTATGTATTTATCCGTTAATTAAACTATTATAAGAATACATATTTGTGTTTGCATATTATGTATTTGTCCGTTACTTAAACCTCTGCCTACATCCAAAATAACTATTATATATACCTATATAGATACATCAAAAGATGTCGCTATGTGTCTCGCTATTTTAAATAATTACTATACATAATCAGTGCTGTTCGATGTAGATATCAAACTGAACTATAGTTGAGTATACGTCGAAAGATGGCACTGTATGCGATGTACGTTAAATACGTGTTTTTTTTAGGTGCCTATGCTGATTTTTTCAAGGGTGTTAATATATTCTGCCCGTTTTTTTATACGTGTCAACATTTTACAAAAGAAAACATTAATAAATCAAAATTTTTGGGTTATATTTTCTTAAAAACATATTCACTGGATTAAGAAAACTTGGTTTCATGCTTATTAAGAAAAAAAAAGGGTGTTTAATTCATTTATTAATTTTTATAAGCTACTTTAATGACACACCTAAAGATAGTGTTCCGCAATGGGGGCTTTTACCCTATTGAATATTTGTTGTAAATCTTGCGAAAAAGTAAATTTTTTGTGTAGTTGACAAAACTAAAATTTAGTATTCAACGTTTTATATTAGAAGCTTAACTTTTGAAGACATAATAAATCAGATTGAGTAATTGAATAATATGTTAACAGGAATATATTAAGTAATAAAGTAGAATTTTTCTTATAATTTTAGCGTAGGTGAGCAACTTAATTTTTCAATAATTTAAACTTTAATTTAATTTAAAAGATTTATAAAATGGAAATTGTACGAGTGATTGGGGTATATTATTGTGTGATATTGATATAATTTTTAATAAATTTTTAGTGTTTTGCTATGCCTGTTATTCTAAAAAGGAAAATTTTTGTACTTATCCAAAAACAAAAAATATTTTTAAAATTTATAATTGCCATTTCAAAAGTTTTATTTTAATAGGGTATTTGACCTTTTGTATTGTAATATTCTAAAAGTGTATTATTAGCGGTGTGGTTTTCTTTTCGTAAAATTTCTTTAAATCATAATCACTGTTGAAAATGACCTTCAATACGAGTACCAGCACAACCGAAATGGGGGACTGTAAGGTGAATCCGGAGCAGAAAACCATAATTCTTGAGGCGCCAAGTTTGAGTAGTTTTGCTAATGCCACCGCAACTTTTTCGGGAGCTGAGAACGTAGAAGAATACTTTGAGAGATTAGAACTTAGAGCAGCATTGGAAAATATCACAAACGAACAACTGGAGAAGGTCCTAAAATGCAAATTGACCGGCGAAGCATATGAATATTATAAAGTGGAACAACTGTTTAGTGTGCCAAATATCACATATGAGGAATTGAAAAAGCGATTGATTGAGTATTGTGAAAAATAAAAACCTTCAGGACTAGACGTTTTAAGTACAATAAAATAAAGTCCTCGCGAGACAGTACGACAATTTTTAATACAGTTGAAGCTGGCGGGTCGACAAGTTTTGGAAGAACGAGCGGGATCATCAGCTGTTGCAAAAGAAATCGAGAAGGGATTTATCGAAGATTTGATTTTAACGCGATTTACAGCAGGTTTGCGGCCGGAAATAATAAAACAAGTGCGGCTGATGCTGTCTTTGGAAACAAATTTAACATTAGAGCCAGAGACGGAGATAGCTATAAAAGAAAAACGTAACCAGCAAGTGATGATTGATCAAATGCGTAAAGTTAATATTGCAGTCACCGAAACGACTTTAGGAGATGAATTTTTGGAAATGGAGGAAGCTATTGGCGACGTATATGGTATTGATATGCATCCATATAGGGGCTACCGTCCGTACGAATCGACTAGAAGAGCGACGATACGACAGAAGTGAACAACGATATGACAGAAATGAGCGAAGAAATGACAGAGATGAGCGACGAAATGATAGAGGCGAACGTAGAAATGACAAATGGGATAAAGAATCAGACGACAGAAACAGACGACAGAACAACGGACGAGGGGAACAGAATAGGAACCGAGAACCATGGCGTATGGAAAATGTTAAATGTTATCGCTGTTATGTAAATGGTTACCATGCGTGGAACAGTACGAACAAAATTAAGTGTGCTCGATGTGAGGGAGAAGGACATTTCGCACGAAATT
Organism: Brachynemurus nebulosus; assembly: GCA_035578155.1. Classification (NCBI taxonomy): domain Eukaryota; kingdom Metazoa; phylum Arthropoda; class Insecta; order Neuroptera; family Myrmeleontidae; genus Brachynemurus; species Brachynemurus nebulosus. The sequence goes on along the minus strand of JAPWDM010000005.1, from coordinate 54,591,323 downwards.
GTACTATGCCAGACCAAAAGAGACGAAACGAGGATACAGTGGGACGAGGTTGGGGACCGCATAGGGAACAAAATCGGCAAGGCGAAACTGCACGCGATAGGCACCATCAAGACAACGAAAGAGTTTCCAGCTGGCGAGCTAATGAACGTTTAAACGAAGGAGCCCCGACGGCAGCGCCCCATGTCGATCGGGATTGGAATTAAACTACGGAGTAAAAATTTATTTAGTTTCGGGTAATTTTAATATATTTAGCGAAGAAGAATCATCTGAAGTGGAAGGGACAGTAGAAAATAAAACATTGCGATTTTTAATTGATTCCGGATCGGCAGTGACAATAATAAAGCGGAGTGTGATTGGCGATGCGTACATAAATACTGAACATAAACTAATATTGCGAGGAGTATCCGGACAAGATTTTTCTACTTTAGGAACTGTGTATTTAAATTTAATCTTAGGATCAAAAACTTTTGGCTTTATCTGTAATGTGTGTGACGATCAATTTAAAATAAATGCGGATGGTCTATTGGGGAAATATTTCTTTAAATGTTTTGGAGTGATAATTAATTACGTGAAGACTGAACTTGAATTACCTGATACTAAAACACCATTATTACTATCAGGGGGGCAGCAAATACCGAAGAATATTATTGGAGAGATGAACACTAAACCGGATCGAACAAATACAGCGAGCAAGTAGACACAAACATCTGAAGCGGGTGAATGGGAGTAGAAGAGACATCAGCGGAGAATGGTTAAAGCGAAACTAGAACAGCGTAGCAAAAAGCGAGAAATGGACAAATTGAGCGAAGTACCTAATGAGCGTGAGGAAGAAATTAAGCAGCCTTGGAGGACTACTGTGAAGAAACAGCGAAGCAAGCAATGAAATCGTAAACTACAGAGAGGAACTAATAATATGGCGAGAAGTAATAAAAATATTGTGAGAAGTGACGCGAAATGTCGAAAAGTGAGGAAAGTGAAATTATGCGAGAGGTTGATTCCAAAAGCGAAGTTATTAAAAGAAGTGACACTGTGGACAAGAACATAAAGTAAATGCAACGAAAGCAAAAATTGCGGCGAACAAAATCATTGCGATATAACTATGCGTGGAAACATTATGCGTACAGCGAAGAAAAATAATGCAAAGAAAATTTAGAATTGCGAAGAGCAAACTATTTGCGAAGAAAATATGTGTGAAAATAAAAGATACATTGCGAGAAAGAATAACAATACGACGAAAAGTGGGAATTGCGAGCAACAAATTATCTGCGAGGAAATTATGCATAGAAAGTCAATACAATGCGAGAATAAAGAGTGTGAAAATTACTGCGAAGGAAATTAAGTGTGAAAATCCAAAACAAAGCGAAAGTAAATGTGAAGAGAAGCCACAACGCGAGCATTATAATGAGAAGCGAGACCGCTATATACCTCAGAAATCAAGAGAGCCGAAGTCTTCACCGAAAACGGGAGGTGATCAGTTAGTAACACTTAAAAAGGAAAACACTAAAGTGGAAGTCCAAGACGAGTGTTCACAAACGCGACACCATAAAGGGTCATTACGCGGAAATAGAAAAAGGCGTATCAAAATACCGCCTAGTACTGATAGTTCTGAAAATGACAAGCCTGTTATAATCAAAGTGACGACTGAAGCTTTAGTACACCGAAGTCCAGAACCATTCGACGACGGAATGCGTAAAGAATGCACCAACAATTTGAGGACAAATAGAACTTCCAATGCAAATCCTTCACGGCCATGGAGTGACAACGCTGTAAAACAGGATGTTGGCCGACATCTAGTTTTAATAAAGAAAGGTCTAGAGATCCCAGCACGGACCGAATGCATTTGTGCAGCAGTCCAACACGAATTTTCATCTGGTACGGAGATTTTGGTAGAACCTGAGGAATTATGAGGAAACAGCGTAATGGTTGCGAGATCGTTATCTATAGTGTCGAAAAATAAGGAAGTAATGGTGAAATTAGTAAATGTGACAGAGGGAACAATCAAAATGGCGGAAAAAACCATCGTAGGTACTGTCGAAGAAATCAAGTGTGAGCAAGGGAACATTTGCGAGTTGCCAAGCGAGTTGCAAGGAATGGAATGTAATCAAATATCAGTTCGAGAAATAAAGTGGTCCGAAAAAGTAGATATGAAACATTTAGGTGAAAATGAGATACAAAAATTGGAGAAACTGTTTAATGAATACCAGAATATATTTTTAGTGGAAGGAAATATAGTGGGAACTGTTAAAGGAACGAAGCACCGTATAATTACTGAAAATGTGCCACCAATAGCTCAGCGTCCATATCGTGTTCCATATGCGCAGAAGGAATTATTACAGAAGGAAATTGAAGGTATGCTGAAAGATGGGATTATCACAGAATCACAGAGTCCATGATCTGCACCAGTAGTTATTGTTCCTAAGAAGACGGAAACTGGCGAGACGAAAATACGTGTTTGCATCGATTTTCGAGCGTTAAATAGTGTGAGGAAAAGAGACTATTATCCTCTACCGAATTTACAGCGAATTTTCGACTTATTAGGAGGAGCGTGTCTATTCACTACATTAGATCTCATAAGCGGGTATTGGCAAGTAGAGATTGCTGACGAAGATAAAGCGAAGACGGGATTCAGAGGGCCACTGGCATTTTAATCGTATGCCGTTTGGATTAGTAAATGCGCCAAGTTTTCCAGCGCCTTATGAACACCGTACTTGCCGGAATTGTGGGAAAACGTTGTCTAGTGTACTTAGACGATGTGATCATTTTTAATTCAGGAGATGTTGATGAACACTTAGCGCAAGTAAGAGAAGTATTCGAGTGTCTGCGGAAGGCAAACCTAAAAATAAGACCAGCTAAATATAAATTTCTTCAAGCGTAGACGAAATATTTAGAGCATATAGTGGGGAAAGGAGGAGTATATGACCAGATCCAGAGAAATTTAAAGTAGTGAACGACTATCTAGTACCTAAACGAGTAAGAGACATCCGAGCTTTCCTTGGTCTTGCGGGATTTTACAGACGATTTATACCGAAGTTTGCGGAAATTGCCAGGCCTCAAAACTGACACAAAAAGATCAAGCTTTTATTTGGAGTGAAGAAGCCCAAAATCTTTTGAACTATTAAAGAAATTACTATGTGAAGAACCAGTGTTACAATTTCCTGATTTTCAACATGAGTTCTGGTTGACGGTAGACGCATCAGGATATGCTTTAGGGGCCATATTAGGGCAGAATATTAATGGGAACGAACGCCCAATTGCATATGTGAGCCGACAATTGAATTGGGCTGAACCGAATTATACAACTACTGAACGTGAATGCCTAGCGTTAGTGTGGGGAGCAAAACACTTTAGGTGTCATTTTTATGGAAGAAAATTCAAAGAGGTCACGGATCACCGGCCACTGCGTTGGTTACAATCAATTAAAGATCACCGATTGGCTCGATGGGCTTTAACTTTAAGCTAGTATGATTTCGAAACTCAAGCGAGACCGGGACGTTTACATGGAAATGCGGATGCATTATCGAGGTTACCAGTGAATGTAGTAGAAGAAGGAGAACCGGAATATGTGCCATGGTATGATACAACAAATATTAAAGTAAACCAGAGACGAGATGGAAGTTTGAAACCCATATTACAACAAATAGGACAAACTCCGAGAGTCGTCCGTATTATTTAAATTCTAGCGAATTATTGTGTAGAGAAGTACCAGACCAAACACCATATGTAACGGAAGGAGTACTTGTTGTACCAACTAATATGCGAAAGCGGGTATTCATAGACTTCCATGCGGGACCTATTGCGGGACATCAGGGCGTTAAACGAACAACCGAATTTATCCAAAGAAGGTTTTACTGGCCGAATATGAAACGGGATATTAAAAGTTGGTGTGAACAATGTGAATCGTGCGCGCAACGGAAAACTCCAGCTAGCCATCCGGCACCACAACAGAAATTACCACAAACAGAAAGACCTTTCATACGAGTAGCGGTCGATATTGTTGGTTCTCTGACCACCGGAATCGGTACATTTTCACGTGTCAGGATTACTTTTCGAGATACCTTGAAGCAATCCCCCTGCGTGATCAGAAAGCGGAGACAGTGGCGAAAGCGCTAGTAACGAACGTCTTTACCAGACATGGCGTACCTCGAGTATTATTATCAGATCAGGGAATAACCTTTTTATCCAAATTAATGAAGGAAATTTGTAGTTTGTTTAAAATCGAGACGATTCAAACAACTCCGTTTCATCCGAGCTGTAATGGTATGATTGAGCGATTCCATCGGGACTTAAAGAACATCCTATCACATTACATTAATTCAGAACAAACAGACTGGGACGGATGGCTGCCGTATGCTCTAATGGCCTATAGAAGTCATATTCACTCATCAACGGGAGAGATGCCATTCTTCATTTTACATGGCAGAGATATAGAGTTACCGTACGATGACATCATCAAGACGCCTGTGCTAAAATATGATTATGACAGTAATTATGCTTCGGAGCTTATGCAAAGAATGTATCATGTGTATGAGCGAGTGCAAACGAAGTCAACAGAAACAACCGAGAAACAAGTACAGCGTTTCAATAGAAAAGCGAAAGAGGTGATGTTCGAAGTTGGTGATAAAATTTGGTTACATGATCCAACAAATAAAATAAATTTAACGAAGAAGCTTGCGAAGCCATGGGTTAGACCTTACCGAGTTACTGAGAAAAAGCGAGCAGTGAATTTCAAAATACGGGAGATAAGAAGACGTAAAGAGCAGATGGTCCATGCAAATCGTTTAAAATATTGTAGAAGCGAGGAGTGCGGTGATGTAGAAATCCGGAGGGGCAACAAAAATTAGAGAAAAGAACAACTACCAAAAGAGGGGCAGCAACATGAGCTTTTCGATGAGGAAGCTGAGGATTATGTGATAAGAATCAAGGAGTCATTTGGAAGCAGTCAACGAAAAGACGCAATACAAAATAGAAATGGTGAGAATGCAGAAGCAAGTGAGGGCATTCACGACGTGCGTAGTAATGATGATGACGAAGATGAGGTGACTCGTAGCGGTAATGAGAGCGATGAAGATTTGATACCAAGCGAGCATAATAACGACGTGTAAGTAGATGACTTGAGATTAAGCGAGACGAGTGATAATGAATATGGTGAAGAGGCGAGCTATAGGGAAGATGCAACTGAGTGGAGAGAAGGAGTGCAAGAACGAGAGGAAAGTGAAAGACAGCAACATCAAGAAGAGAATGAGAGTGAGGAGAATGAGAGAGAGCGAGAATACGAAGTGCATGAGAGAGAGCAAGAAAAGCAAAAAAAGCACTGGGAGAAGATTTTGGTGAAGAACCTGAAGAAGACGTACTACGTCCACATACACGAAGTCAGGGTGAAATTTCCCAGTACCCTTGGGTACTTCCTAAACATATTTAATGTGAAGTAAACTATGTGTTAGAGACGGAAAAAATAAAAGTTAGTTAGTTATTAGTAAGTTATAGTAAGTTATAGTAAGTTAGTTAACATTAGTTTTAGAAACTATTAAATTACCCGATTACAGTGGTGTGTATGACGATAATAATAAATAAATAATAGATAAGACGAGAGTATAAAAGTCATATTGAAAATTTTGGATTGTATTATTAGTAGTGTTAAGTTATTCTGCTAAACTTTAATAAATCATGAACTGGTCAAGGGGTTAAAATAAGCAAACGAATCTAGTAGGTTTAAGAAAGCTATTAAAGTGACATACAGGAAGTTGACTATACAGTGCTAGTATTATTAAAAACTGAAAAATCATTATGTGAAATATAAACTGATGTATTGTTTGTTCCAGTGAAAACTACAAACAATGGCTAAGCTCATTCTAGTTGGACTCATTATTATATTTGTGAGCGAAACTTGTGTATTAGTTGCGTACGATTGTGACAGCGACAAATTAAATATCATCACGATATCAATTTTTGGAGGTTAGTGCGTGTGAACGATATACTCGATTAGTGCGTGAAGAGTCAGTGTTTATCCAGTTCATACAAACTGCCGAATATGCTGAGGAACACGTTTATCAGTGCAAGATGCAAGTGCAAAGACATATTACACATTGCGGTAAGCATTCGCACGAGTCTGAGGTCCGAAATGGATTTGCGAGTTATATAGCGGTAATGGGACGTGATCAATGCATAAAGATGCATCAGTACTCTGAAGTAGAATTTAGTCGTGGTGTGATTCTGAATCAATTACAGTGAAATGTAACTGTATCACGTAGTGTCATATCAGCAGGAACAATTACGTATGATGGAAAGTGTAGTGGAGTGGATTATAGTGACGAATATGGGACATGGGGAAATGTGGTTGTATAGACGATTGTAACTATAACCCTGACGGACTATCGAGCAGTCATACAAATTAATAATAACCAAATTAAATTGCGTTCGGGAACGAGTTGCACTTATATTTCGGCAGAGTGTGTAGACATTGAGGGTGGGAAAACATACTGGAGAACTTATGACGCGGAGTTTTCCGATGTTAAAAAGTACATGGTGTTATACGAGGGCGAAGCTCGAAACTTAATCAGTGAAGAAGATGACATCAGTGATATGAAACGCACCAAATTACACCACCAAACTTTGGGGGTATTTTACATGGATTAGAGAAGGAATTACGGGATTACTTGGCGCGTGGTTTGTATACCGGATTATCAAAGGTGTTATAGAAGCGTTAATGCGAGGGTGGGCATTATACCAAATTTTCGGTCTAAGCGTGCATTTACTTGGAGCAGCTTGGGGAGCAGTTGCAAATGTTCTACTACATACGAGACATATCAAGCAGGCACAGCAGATGGAAGTGATTAAGCAGAATGGAATAATGACGACGCGTGAAAACGAAACAAGAGAGGAAGTAACATTGAGCGAAATTAAGCCGAAAGGAAGTGCCCTAAAATGTGATGCCACGAAGAACAATGTAGGACCGGAAACAGCGGGTATTCCACCAGGTCCGTATCACGATGTCATCATTCAAGTACAGTGCGCAAATGACGATTGCGCATAAGAATGCTATAGTGTAATGTAGGGTAAAAGTGCAAAACGTAGTAAATTGTATAGTGCTTAAACAATTTAAAAAAGGGGAGTTGTTAATTTAGTAGATTAAAACTAGTATGGACGAGTGAGTAAAACAAGCAGAGACACTAAGGCTTTATGTTTATGAGGACTTTAAATAACTAGAGACACTAGGGAAAATGTAGGGAAGAAAAAGGATTTTTATATCCGAAAACTGATTTTTGTTTTTTAACGAGATTTATGTAGGATTAGTTAAGACATATATTTAGAGTAGCATAAGAGGAAGAATCTAAGAATGTGGACAAGCTGCGAAATTGAACTAAATGGGGAAAGATGTTGCTATGAGCAAGCATTTTTCAGTAAGGGGCGGGTAATGTAAAGCATAAAGAAATTAGAGTGTATATGGCCGTAAAAACCATCGCGTGTATGGTCGACTTTCAATGCTTACCAAATCGAATAATTTCATACCTTAAGTTGTGATCCAAGAAACTGTGTTCGAATATACTTTGATAAATCATATAAGTAAGATTATGTATGAATTCACAGAATTAATTATGCGATAAGAAGACAGAGCGGATGTATGCACTTTGGTAACGGGGAGAGTGTGAGAGGTGCAGCATTAGAGTCTGGATAGAGCAGTGTTAGAGAGAGTGTGTAGAAGTGTTAGAGAGTAGAAAGTGTAGAGTGAAGTGAGAAAGATTGTGAGATATTGTAATTGGAGGGTATTTTGTTAACAAACGGGTGTTTAATGTGTGAAGTAGTGCAGGTGGAAGCGAAGGATAGTTAAATTGGTAAGCGTTTAAATGGCGAAGATCAAGCGAGGTAAGTGTGAAACATTAAAATCATTCTTGGATTATTCCGGTAATTTAGTGTTAGCATTTTTATTATTATTTAATTTAGTTACGTATTTCAGTAATAAACGGTTAACTGAAACATTTATAGTTTTACCGTTTATATTATTTTTTTTTATAATTTTTCATACATACTAAATAAATCGTTGGTATCATAATCTGAGGGTTATAAACGAGGGGTAAATTAAGGTTAGTAGATATTTCGCGATTTGTTTTTTGTTATATTTTGTTCTTTCATCAATTAAATATTCAGTATTTTTTTTGTATTACTCTGTAATTACCACAAAATATTAAATAAAGTTTTATATTTGATTTGTAATTGGAGGGTTTTATTACTACTTCTGGCACGCAATTTTTCTTAAACATTTTTCCTGGGGTTGGCCTATACGGTTGCAATTCCAGAGCGGCTACTAGGACCGCAGAACCCATCCCCGAATTTTTATTCACCTCTCCACAATAGGTTCTCTGGGCAACCGCTCGACCAGGGTTCCACTAACGTGCATCCACTAGCAGGGTGCGGCGTTACATTGTATTAACAAGAAATTTTATCTAAAATCTAGTACAATATTACTTTTATGTTTAAATTAGCACTCTGTAAAGAAAATCATATCGAAATCGTATGCGTACCCTCACCCTTCTCTCTAGAACATGGAAAGTGAGGGCTCCGCGCTGTTAGCAGCCCAAATGTGAAATTTCGATTGACCAATTACATGGTTTAAGCGGTCAAAAATGGTCATAGAAGGTCAATTGGTTTCATTAATTGTTCAGCAATAGAAATTTTTTTATTCAGGGTAAAATATTTTAAAGTCATTCAGAAATTCTAGCACCCCAGTTGTGAAATTTCGAAAAACCAATTACATCATTCAAAAGGTCAGAAAATGGTCATAAATGGTCAACTGGTTTGATTAATTGGTCAGCAATAGAAAATTTTTTTTATTACTCATGCGGGAGAAGTACTAACTTGGCGCACACATTTCTGTAAGCAAAATAGCTGTTTGCCTACTGTACTCTTCCCTCACACTTTTTTGCGTGTGGAAAGTAACTTTCCACATGCAAATTGACAATAAAACACGCAAAATTTAATCCAAACACCCAAAGCCGCCTCTTAATGTTTCATTTAATAAATATTTCATAATTATTTCTATAGAAACCACCAACAAAGTAATTTAAACCATAATTAATTCAGAAAAGAAAGACGAACACTTAAAAAGCTTAAAAATATTATTTTAAAAAGTAATAAATGTCAAAAATAGTGATAATAATAGAAGAAAGTATGTGAAATTCGTAATAAAAAATAGTATGTGCAACTCGTGCGGGATTGTCGATTACTCCACTCAAGCGAATGAGCGCACGAACGTAGTGAGTGCGCTCAACTTCGCTTTCGTGGGCAATCGACAATTTCCCGCACTTATTGCACAATATACTATTATTAAGGTTTGAAGTTTTTCATTCAAAAAACTTTAGCACCCCAAATGTGACATTTTAAATGACGAACCCAGCAAGCAATAGGACGTCTTAAAACCCTAACAGAAGTATTTTTTAAGACCTCCTCACGAATTATGAATATGATGCCTTAATTACGTCATTTTTAAGAACTCTTGATTTAAAAACTCTTTAAGGATTCTTTTTTCTGACTTCGTAAGAACTCTTAATTAAAAGCTCTTTTAAGAAATCTTTTTTCCGAACTATAAACGAATTAGATTTAACGCATGCGTTTAAAAATCAATACCGTAGACAGAGATGAGTAGGGACAAATTCAGATTTCACACCGTACTTTTTTGTATTTATTTTATAAGTACCTAATCTTTAATATATTATTAAAAATTTACGCGAGGACGGACACTTTATCACAGTATCCAAAAAAATTTTAAAAAATATCGGTGGTTTTTGAAAAAATAACAAAAATCGTATAATTTCTTCTCTATGAAAAATTGGGATCAAAAGAGACGATAAAAGGGTGAATGGGGATAACCCGTAGGGTCGACCAAAATTGAAATTCTAATATAAAATAATTTCGAATTTTTTGTATTTATACATTCAAAAAAGAAATAATTCTTGATGAATTTCTGTAGAAACAAACGTAGAATCTAAAATAAAGTTTATAAAATATCGAAATGTTATGCTGAATGTGTTTATAAAAATATCGAATGACTTGATAACCTTGAAACTGCTCTCTTCTATGTTCCAATACATGCTTCATCCGTCCCTAATCACCCTACATACTTTCCGTCCCTTTATACTTTTATATGTCTCTATTAACCTATATACTGTCCCTATTCACACCTTTTCCGTCCCTATTAACTTCCAACTTATCCCAAATCCCAAGTCCTCATTATTTCCTCTTAAAAAAATAAAAATAACTAAAAGTCTGCAGTATTCTTTTTTCAGATTAGTTCCAAAATAATTAAATTTTCGATTAAACAACAATTTATTCATAAGAGCACCGTAATAAATAATTTTTAAATAAAGTTTTAAGGAACAAAAAATAGCAGTGTTTGAAGCAATCTAAGCTCAATTTTTAATATTTTTTATTCAACTTCAAGCTTAGTCACTATTGCTACCCGAAAGAATAGTGATTATATCATAATTTAAGTAAGATATATGTTCGCATTTACATTTAGTATTTTTAAATTAAGTTCATGAATAACATTTTTCGTTTCGTCCCTATTCACCCACCTGTCCCGATTTATCCCATTCTACGGTATTTTGATTATTTGTAAAATATAACCTAGAATATAATACAGTTGATGTTTTTATAAAATTGAAAACGTGCTGGACGTGCTGTATTGAAATTTGTTTTGTGCATCAGTTTATAAACTATAAATAGATAAGGTATGTATTGAATAGGTTTAAGGAATAAATTTGTGATCATTATATTTTTATAAATTGAAAATATTTTTGATTAGGGAGAAAGATTTTGTGAATTATCAAGAAGCCAGAAGAACCGGCGTCTAAGAAGACATTGTGAAGAAAAAATTTTAAAACCCCCTTCGTGTTTAAAAGAAATAAGTGACAGTGTTAGTGCTTCAGATATAGACGATAATTCAATAATTAATGATTTGTATTTATCTAAATAAAGAATTAATATTAAATTTCTATAAGTTTAATTTTTGATAATAAAAATTTCTTTCTAAGAATCCTATAATCTTTATTTAAGAATCTTAAATAAGAAGTATTAAAGAAGCCTTTTTTCTGAATTCATGAAAGTTCTTGAAGAAGTCTAAATTATGAGCTTTTTAAGAACTTTTTCTTTTTTTGAAGTCAGAAAAAGGAGATCTTTCAGAATTCTTAACGATGTTGCAAACTAATCTTGTAGCGGCGCATTCGACGTCCTCAGAACGTCTTTGAGACTTCAGTTGGAAAAAAATTAAGACGTCCAAATCGTTAATAAGAGCTCTTTAAAAACTTGTAAAGACGTCATATTACTGGCTGGGAATTATATCATTTAAAAGCTCAGAAAATGGTCATAAAAGGTCAATTGGTTTCATTAATTGGTCAGCAATAGAAATTGGTCAGCAATTGGTCACCCTTTTTATTAAGGGTTAAAGTTGTTTTAACCCTTTCACAAGGGTTACATTCAAAAACTTTAGTATCCCAAACGTGAAATTTTAAATGACGAATTACTTTTAATTTTACTGTAATCATAAACACAATCTACTAAATTTTGGATAATATGATGCAATAAAGCCTGCATATGGTAAATTTAAATAGTCAGGCCAGCCTCATGATTGCAATATCATCAGATGATTTTCTATCGAACATAGGTAACTTTAATTTTTTTATTTTATCAATGATGAGGTGTTAAATTTTTGAATAACCTTGAAAAAACTTCAAACCTTAGTAAAAATTTTTCTACTGCTGACCAATTAATCAACCCAGTTGACTTTTTATGACCATTTTCTGACGTTTTGAATAATGTAATTGGTTTCTCGAAATTTCATAATTCGGGTGCTAGAATTTCTTAATGATCTTGAAATATTTTAACCCTGAATAAAAAATAAAAAATTTTCTATTGCTGATCAATTAATGAAACCAATTGACCTTTATGACCATTTTCTGACCTTTTAAATCATGTAATTGGTCAATCGAAATTTCACATTTGGGGTGCTAACATCGCGGAGCCGAAAGTGAGACAGGAATATACAAACATATCAAAAGCAAGCCACATGTGCTTGTTTTTAAGCACAAATTGTTTAAAAATGAGCGCAAACGGCTTGAGCTTACGCCGCGCCGATACGAATCGGCCCTATGTTACAAGTAATTTAATACACAATTAACAATTGATTTTGTAACACAATATTTTAATTTTTATTATTTTTTAACATTCTATTCGAAAAATTACCTAAAAGTTTTAGAAAATTTACGCTAGTACCTAATGAAGAAATAACTACGTACCTACTTACAGGAATATTTGTGATCGAAAAATTGTACATTCTGTAAGGTCACATAGCTCCATCGACTCATAATAGTTCGAATAAATTAATTCTCTGAAAGATTTTTTCTATTTCTTAATTCTTATACTGAAAATATACTTTGATAATAAGATTACAAAAATTAATAATTATTTATATTAAAAATGTTCTCCAAATACGATTTTTTTCAAATCTTTAGCTCGCTTTTGTAGGTAGTATTTTTGTGAAAAAAATGTTTTTTGCAAATAAACTATAAAATTCTCTTTAAAATTTACGACTCGTAAAATTTACGATTATGTATGACTAATGTTATGACTAGGGTTAAAAACAACAGAATACTTAAAAGAATTTCGACAATCAAATTCAAACTATTAAGTATAAAAATTTCTATTTAGATTCTTAGGTTAGGTATAAATTATTTTGAGGCTTTTCAAAATTTTTGTTGCGAATAGACATTTTTGCATTAATACTCATTCGCGTTTGTGTATTTAATTTAATTAAAATCTTCTAATGATAATAAATTTTTTTACTTCTTTTAAACACTTCGCTGTTAATTTTTTAAAATTTTTTTTCAATTTCGTGCAACTGCCATCTTTTACTCCATTCTCTTTTTTTGGAATTTTTATTTCGATATCGTAATACTCATTACAATAACAGCGATGACAATTGCTTTATTAGGAATATATTGTATTTTTACACATCTAATCTTGGATTAAAACTTGCAAAAATTATAATGACAGTTATACCTATTGATAAATACATGCAAATTGACGGTCAGATTTTAAATAAATGAAAAAATTATAAAAATATCAAATGCTAATATAAACACAGAATATAAAATTCCAGCAAGTTTTAGTAGTAAAACTTGCACAAGTTACTTACAATCAAAAGCAATAAATTTGCAGAATTGATTGCTTCAAGATTGCTTAAAAATTTATTGCCAGTGGAAACAACGCATACAAGTATTTGTTGCAAGTATGTTTGCAGCAAGTGTTTACAACAATAAATTATTCATTTTAGCGAATTTTCAGAATGGAAACTCGCTATTACAGCCTTACTGATGGTGGAAGTTCAGCCTGCGACTATAGCAGAAATTTGTTTTGAGGTCCCTTGAACTCAAAAATAACATTCATATATATATATATATATATATATATATATATATATATATATATATATATATATATATATATATATATATATATATATATATATATATATATGTATTTATGTATTTATGTATCAGCACGATAACTCTCCAGGAAAACCTTTTAGTTATTCGAAATTTGGTGACAACGTTGGAAGTCCAAAAATCTTGGATGAGTTCTTCAGCCAGACACATCGGATACCAGGAACATGGTTTTTGAGCATTTTTCGTAAAAATGAGTTTTTTGCCACAATTTTTTACACCATTGCAAAGAGTAGAAAAAATCACATAAAGAAGTTTTCTGAACTATTATTTATTCTATGTTAACTAGTTTTTGAGAAAACAAGGAAAAATAAGTCAATTTTGATATCTGACAATTTTTTAGTTCGTTTATAAGTACGTTGTATACAATCACCGCAATACTGAGATATTTCGTATGGATTATCCATACATAATATATTTCGTTATTGCACTCAAGTGACGAATGAATAGAATCAATACAATATACATATTACACGGAACATAAGTATAGTCGAATTAATATTTTTAGACAATTGCGTCAAATAAGTTGAACTCTTCAGAGTAACATTATATAGATTTTAAACCAATAATTGAATGCAAAATTTTTAATACTCTTCAAATAATTCCTTCTCGATTCTACATTATGTGTTAGAAAAAAATCATGTAATAATCGATTCCAACCTCTTTAAAAGAAACAAATGAAATTTTGAATGATAAAATAAATAATTTATTAAGATGCGACTTAAGTCGTTACCTATTTTCAATAACACTGCAGAAGGGAACGTTATTACAGTAAGGTTCAACTTAATGGTACAATTAATTATATTTTGCCGTGCAAATGGATCAAATAGTAATTAATAAATTATAGCTATTTAACAGACAACCAGATTTTTCAATCGTACTTCATTTTTCTATTAAAAACAACTAAAATTTTATTTAAAAAATGCAATTTTTTTAGTTTATTTATTTTTATTTTTTCACTTTAGCTGGTAGTGTATAATACACACACATATGTATAACATAATGCTGGATGAGATTATTGTGTTATTTTTTTCTAACACATAATATAGAATCGAGAAGGAATTTTAAAGAGTATTAAAAATTTTGTATTCAATTATTGGTTCAGAATCCATACGACGTTTGTCTGAATGGTTGAACCACAGAACGGGTGAACTTATTGATGACGCAATTGTCAAAAACTATTCATTCGACTTAAAAATGTGTACCTATGAAACAGTGTATATTACGTGTGTATAAGTATGTGTAGGTACATTTATATACCAACATATACAAATACATAGCGAAGGGTAGTTTTTAAAGTACCCAGCACCATATAATTAATATTTACAGAAAATAACTTGCATAATATCCTCGCAACACAACTAACACATAAGCGTTAAGAATAGTATGACTACTATATAAAATCGGTAGAGGACAAAAATAGCTAATTTGTAATATTACTGAAGTCGCAGTTGCAGACATGCGATTTTTTAATATCTGCGTTAAAATCGTAGTTTGTGATTTTACATAACATCGTTAATTTCTATGAAATTTGGAGAAACCTTCGGATACCACAAATTTTCGGACGAGTTCTTCAGTCAGACACGTCGGATGCCCGGAATATGATTTTCTTAGGCATTTTTCATGGAAAATATAAGTTTTCTGCCAAGTTTAAGAGTTTTTGCTACATTTTCCCACCATTGGAAAGAGCGGAAAAATTTTGAACCATTATTGTATGTACACTGGCTTTCGAGAAAAACTAATTTTTGAAACGGAAATTCGCTATGTTACGCAGGATGCTGCGACAGGGGTATTATTATATCTGGTGGATACAGACACGCAAGAAACTTCTACAATAAACTGTACAAGTTACTTGCCAGTGTATTCTTCACTTAACCTGTTAACCGGGGAATTAGCTATTGCTCAACTCGTTTCAGAATGGGGACTTTTTGTTCGCAGCGATAAGTAATATCACACCTCAAATAATAAAAGAATATCGTTTTTAACTTATGGTTTTTATTTATTTTCATAAAATATTTTATATATAAAATATAATTCAAATGTATTCAATGTACAAAGAATTAATTAAACAAATTATAATAATTATTTCGCAGTATGATATTGCTTGAAATTGGTGTGGCGTGGCATACACAAGGCAACACAGCAGTCAGGACACCAGAATCCATGGGACTGAAAGTGTTAATTTCCATGACGAAAAATGTCGTCATGCCCATTGCAGTAGGCTTTTATGTATGACGAAATATTTCGTCATACCCAGTTAACAGGTTAATGTGCCAATCCTTTTAAAATATACTATGTCGTGTATAATTAATATTTACGATACTTATAACGTCATACAATGATAAAGTATACTCAATATTGTAGGCTTTAATAATCTTTGACTTAAGAATTATTTACAAAAATTTTTGAATATTAATTGAAAGTGTTAATAAGCACAAAAAATGATTACGTATACTTTATTGATTTCTAACAAATAAATATAATTATTACAAAGAGTTTTTCGAAGAGATACATAAGCATAATTCGAAACATTAATTATATTAAGAAATTTTATTAGATTTTACATACCACATGTATTGCAGCATCTACCCTCTTCTAAATTAGCTTCCATAAAAATAGTATTTGGCTGGCAGTTTTCTGGATTGACTTCAAGACACGAAACTGCTGCACAATTTGTTTCTTCTTTAGACAAAACAAAAACAATATTTAAAAGTAAGAAAACAAATATAATTTTTAAAATCATTTTATGGTAATGATTTACGTTCTCCTTTATAGACAAAAAAGTTAATTTACTTATTTTCAATATTTGACTGTTTTATAATTTTTTTTTTTTTTTTTTTTTTTATAACACTTCAGCAAGTAAATATTTTAGTAATCGTGCCAGTAGTTATATTCAGTTTTTCGATAAACGTGGCTTATGCATCTATTTTTCATCTGTTTATAATCTATAAAATAACTTTTTTAAAAACGTGTAGGGAAAGGAAAACAAATGATTGTAGTTAGTACATATAGTCACGTATATTCATTATGTTAGAATAATACATTCTAATCTGTGATGACTAACACACACAACTTAATGTCGAATTTACACGGGTTTAGTAACTAACGCAGGTAACTAAAGCAAATAGCTAAATTGAATAGTTCTTTTGTTTAGTGGCTGTTTACACACAATTTACTAAATTAATTTAGTATTAGTTGAAGTAGTAATACATAGCCTAGTAAAACTAAATTAAAAATGACACATAGTCGTCAATAAACTCGTTGTGCACTAGAAAAATGTATCAGATATATTAAGAAGCGATTTAATTAGAAAAAAATGTGACACTTATGTTTGAGCTAACTTGTTGGTTCGACTTTTTAATATATTTAATTATTTATATATGATTTGCCCCAAATATATCCCATAAAAACGGAAAATATATATATATATATATATATATATATATATATATATATATATATATATATATATATATACAGAGTGATCATCAAGTTCCAGAACAGCTGAAAATCTCAGTTAATATTGACTTTATCGAAAAATAACTCGGACAAAAGTTCCATGGGAAGAAATTACGAACTAGAAAGTAACCTCGAATTTGACCTTGAACATTACCTTGACCAAAATTTGGAGGTCAACTTTGTTTTTTTAAATGGAAACCCCTATTTTTGACTTATATTGACTTACGATATATACATATACATATATATATATATATATATATATATATATATATATATATATATATATATATATATATATATATATATATTATTATTAACTGAAGAGTGGTTGACAGACGAGTTTCAATTTTTTATCGAGCTGTCTCCAGTGACTTTTTTTAATATTTATAATTTATGTAGTACAATAAGTACAAAAATTCCCAAAAAAATATTTGCAATAAATACATATTTACGCGCCTATATTTGTATATTTAAAATTTACTAAACTAGTGTGTTTACATTGGTAAAAATAACAGCAAGTTCAAAAAATAGAGTGGGGGTAAGATACTTGCACAAGTAAATAGAACAGGCTTCCGTTTACTTGACTAAACAGATTACTAAATTTCTTACTTGCACCTGCACTAAATACAACTGTCTACATGACAAAAGTAACTTAATTAAGTAACTTGCTTTAGCTACTAAACACGTGTAAATTCGGCATAAGACTAAAGAGTAAAGACAGTTCATATAAGTATGTACTACAGTTTTAACAACATCCTTGAGAAAATCCATCAAAATATAATGTTTCCTTGTATCGATGAATGAGAAATTTTTTAGAATTTTTATTTTCCTCTTCACCGACACTTAATTTTTGTATACAAGAAACTATTAAATATTAACCTCACACTGTTGCACATATAATAGATAGGTATATTATGCTATTGTTAGAAAAGATTTTAGTTTTAAAATTTTGAAGTCCACACACCCTTACAAGTAAAGGTCCCAAGGCCGGACCTATCCATTTCGATGAAACTTAAATATATTGTAGAACACTAAAAACTAAGGGACACGTATTTTTTTTATCTGCGGAAAAACGGTTTGAAGGGGTGAAATCGCCCTCCAAAAATTGGGGTAAAAATTTAATTTTTCAAATATCTCGAAAACAGTAAGAGATAGACCAAAAGTTTGAATTGGCGATATTGCTCTTTTTTAACGAGCTATCTATTGATATGCAATTTGTTCATATTACATCAATAGGGGTAGTTGGGGGTTAAAATTTGGGGGTTAATTTTGCAAAAAGGGGGTGAAAAATAAACAATATAAAAATTTTGTTTACAGATTTGAAATCTACGTCAAAAAATCTAATTGACCTGTTTTTGCTCAATGCCCTAATATTAAGTCTAGGGGTAGTTAACTAGAGGGTGACTATGTCGAATAGTCGTACAATTTGGGTATTTCAAGAAGTTCTTCTTCATGGAAAATAGCTTAAGACAATTAGAATAACGTAGAAATGAAATTCTCGAATTCAAAATTGAGTTTGAGCAACACTGGAGAGGGGGTGAGTCACCCTCTTAAATTACATACTAGTTTATATATACTACTTTTTGCTATTAACACACTGATAGTGGGTAAAATAATGTCACAATAAGTGATTCTGACATTATTTTACCCACTATCAGTGTGTTAATAGCAAAAATTAGTGTATATAAACTAGTATGTAATTTAAGAGGGTGACTCACCCCCTCTCCAATGTTGCTCAAACTCAATTTTGAATTCGAGAATTTCATTTCTACGTTATTCTAATTGTCTCAAGCTATTTTCCATGAAGAAAAACTTCTTGAAATACCCAAATAGTACGATTATTCGACATAGTCACCCTCTAGTTAACTACCCCTAGACTTAATATTAGGATATTGAGCAAAAACAGGTCAATTAGATTTTTTGACGTAGATTTCAAATCTGTAAACAAAATTTTTATATTGTTTATTTGTCACCTCCTTTTTGCAAAATTAACCCCCAAATTTTAACCCCCAACCACCCCTGTTGATGTAATTTGAACAAATTGCATATCAATAGATAGCTCTTTAAAAAAGAGTAATATCGCCAATTTAAACTTTTGCTCTATCTCTTACTGTTTTCGAGATATTTGAAAAATTAAATTTTTACCCCAATTTTTGGAGGGTGATTTCACCCCTTCAGACCGTTTTTCCGCAGATAAAAAAAATATGTGTCCCTTAGTTTTTAGTGTTCTACAACATATTTAAGTTTCATTAAAATCGATAGGTCCGGCCTCGGAACCTTTACTTGTTAGTGTCCGATCGAAATTTCGATTTCGGCTAGTTTCGGGATAAAATTGCAGTTTCGGATTCGACAGCGAAACTGACAAAACTGCGACCGAAACCGAAACTCCGTTCGTGATTTATCGCAATGATTTTGGCGATGACTGGCACTGCTCGAACTGTATTTTTCACTCCCATTTCAGTAATAAAGAGTTTTGTTAATATTAAATTTTATTGTTGTTATTATTGGGTTGACACGAAAGTAATGAGATACTTTGTTCTTACTTTTTAAATTCTAACATTTTTATTTTAAAAAAAATTCAGTTAAGGTATTTGGTACCAGATAGTCAGGTACAAATATATAGCTCAGCGAAAAAGTTTTCTTTTATCAAAAATTAAAAAATGTATTAATATTCTTCAGTTATTATATTTGTATACCACTTGTTTTTTTGAATTTCCGCGCGCTTATGTTACAGCAATATAAAAGCATTGCTGAAAAAGCCTTGTAAAAGAATGTTTATAAATTATATTTCAAAATTATATATCAATAATATATACATCAATATTATATGTCAAGTATCCTACAAAACACAGATACTTGGGAATATCTGTACAAAAATGACGCCGAGAATATTTTGTGTTAACACTTTAATGCTTAAAAAAAGAGTTGAAATCCATTGTTATGCCGAGAATAGGTGTAAATAATTATGCTTTGGTACAGGGACTATTTAAAAAAATAATCCAAAAGAAAAAATTACAACAAATTTCCGGAATGAAAACTTTTGTTGTAATTGGCTCAAATTTTTTTTACTTTTATTCAATATCAAGCAAAAATTAGAGCCGAGAACAACAAAAGTTTTCATTCCGGAAATTTGTTGTAATTTTTTCTTTTGGATTATTTTTTTAAATAGTCCCTGTACCAAAGCATAATTATTTACACCTATTCTCGGCATAACAATGGATTTCAACTCTTTTTTTAAGCATTAAAGTGTTAACACAAAATATTCTCGGCGTCATTTTTGTACAGATATTCCCAAATATCTGTGTTTTGTAGGATTTAACTTATTTTTGTTTTGCTTTTTGTTAAACAGTAAAATATTTACAGCTTTCTACTGGTGCATAATGTATATATTTTCTACATCTGTTAAAATATACCTTAAATTTTCATCACTCTATATAAACTGTAGACCAGCGGTTTCCAAACTGGGAGACGCGCAATGACCACCAGGAGGGCGCAGGTTAATTGCAAATATCGTCGTCGTTTTGATAAAATCATGGTTTTAAGAATAAGCGCGCAAATATAATTACCAAATAATGGACATTCTATGTTAAGGAGTTACATACATGGGTCTTTTTTAGCAAAAAAAACAGTATTTTTTGATTTTTTTTACAAGGTAAGAAAATATAATTTATTTCAACTTTTGGCATATTATAAATTATTTTGGGACACTGTGAAAAAATTTCCGTGAAAAAAAAATAATTAGGCCATTGACAGCTACTTTTTGAAAATAACTGATTTTTTGCCGTAGGCAGAGTAACCCGTGAAATTCTGACCTAAAATAAAATCCCCTGTCGCAGCAACCTACATAACATAGCGAATTTCCGTTTAAAAATATTAGTTTCTCTCGGAAACTAGTTGACATAGAATGATAGTCTAAAGACCTTTTTTATGTGATTTTTTCTCCTCTTTTCGACGGCTTAAAAAATTACGCAAAAATTTTTGAATAAGGGGAAATTTTGGCAAAAAACTAATTTTTCCTACGTAAATTGCCCAAAAAACTATGTATCCGGCATCGGACGTGTCTGGCTAACGAACTTGTCTAACGGTATGGGACTTCTAAGATTTTCACCAAATTTCGAAAAAACAGGACATTTCGTTCGAGAGTTATCGTCCGGACACACACACACACACACACACATACATACATATATATATATATATATATATATATATATATATATATATATATATATATATATATATATATATATATATATATATATGTATATGTATAAAAATAAATATAAAAATTTTAGTGAATAATATTTTCGGTTTCTAGGGACCTCAAAACAAATTTCTGCCATAGTCCCGGGTTCAAGTCGCGTCATGACAGTGGCTGTAATAGCTGAATTCCATTCTGGAAATTCGCTAAAACAAAATTTTTTCTATTATTAGATGCTTATGGCTTGTACTTGAACGAAAAATTACTGTTTCCGTTCATTACATCTCATTTTACAAGTAGAAAGTTAATGAAAAACACGAAAATTTTTACCAAAAATCAAAATTTTTTGTTTAAAACACTGTCAAAAGTTGAAATTTCATTTTTTTTTAAATCCCTTTGTTCAAGTATAAGCCATAAGCTTTTACTTATAGAAAAAAATTGCTAAAAGTTGGAATAAATTAGGTTTTTCTGCTAAAAAAAAGCCATGTAACTCTTAACAATGATTTTCCTGCTCGCTACTGTAGGTAATACTTTAACAATAACAATTCTCAAGCGGTCAGAGTCATGTTAGCGCGTAAGTATCGAATAACGTGTCTGATCAACGGTTTCCTCTCAAGTGTCGTATAGACCCGTCCGCCAAGAATGTGAGTCTTTTCAGTAAAAAAGTAATTTACGAATTGTTTATAAATTTTTTCCAGAGCGGGGTAGGAGAGTTAAGGGGTGCGTTAGTGCACAAAGTTTGGAAACCGCTGCTGTAGACCAATCAGAAAGTTATATTTGTAAAACATTCAAAAAAATTATAATAGAAAGTAGGCGTTGAAATAGTATAATATT
Organism: Brachynemurus nebulosus; assembly: GCA_035578155.1. Lineage (NCBI taxonomy): Eukaryota > Metazoa > Arthropoda > Insecta > Neuroptera > Myrmeleontidae > Brachynemurus > Brachynemurus nebulosus. The sequence goes on along the minus strand of JAPWDM010000005.1, from coordinate 54,569,336 downwards.
TGACACTAGCTGTACACTCGCGACGTCATTCGCGCATAAATTCAATGAGAAGTATATAATAATTCTACTTAATAAGTCTCTAACACTGACTGACCGACAGACAACGCACAGCCTAAACTGTTGGCTTTAGAAGAATGAAGTTTTGCACAGGAGTTCCCTATGTAACGTAGGTGAGCACTAAAAAAAGACTTTTGAAAATTCGTCCCTTAAGTGGATTAAATAGGGGATGAAAATTTGTATAGAAATTATTTATTTTTGAAGTTAGCGATATATAAAAATATGTTACTATGGCTATTAATGTAAATAACTTATTAATAACAAATCTTTAGCACTGACTGACATCCTGAGATGTTGCCGATGGTAAAGCCCATTTGTTTGGTATACAGCTAGTTATAAAGAATTTGCATAGAAAAATAGTTTTGCGTAATGCATGCGCATGCTCAAAATGGTTTTTGTATTTTCCCAAGGGAAGGAGATATTTTCCCGAAAATAAAATTATCTCCTAGGTATGCAGATGCCATGTCTTAAGACAAATGTCTGTGTCGCTCATGTCGTATCTGCTGTGTCGTATCTGCTAGGTGTGCAGCCGGGCTTAAGGTAGGCTAATTATTTCTCTACGCGAAAACCGAGGCTTCTTAAACTTTTTTCATTCATGACCAAAAATATAAAACATGTGTTTCAAATAATTAATTTATGAACTATTATGAGTCAGTGGACATATGTAACTTTTGTAACAGTTGGGGCGGTTTAGCTTATATTTAAAAATACTTAAAATTCGCGCCCAAATGCTGTTACTTATTGTCCCACGCAGATTTAACGCTAATCGGATGCCTAAAAATGTCCAAAGTCGGGTTCTGTCGAAGAATTACTCTCCGTTGTGTGTTTTGCGAAATTACTTTATTCAAAAAAATTCTTTTTAAATAAAATTCTATAATAATGGTTTACATTATTTCAAACGAAAGTTCAATAATTATTTTAAAATAAATAAATTATAAATATAATATTATGTTTAAATAAACATTTCCGAACTGTTTTTACGTTTTATTAACTTAACAATGCCTTAATAAAAACAATTATATTTTTTATTGGACTTAGCGCAACAATCAATTACGGCCTATTTCAAACAAGTCCAAATCTCGTCTCTCTCTCTCTCATCCCTTTTCACATATATGAACAATTCGCCACTTCTCCCCACCGCTTAACTATTTTTCAATACATATTAAACATCAAAAACGGGGAATCCCAAAATGATCTAATATTATAAATTCATACAAAAGATAATAGTTAAACTTTACAACGCTAGGCTGTTCATATTTTTTGCAAACAGATGTCGCTAATTATCATAGCCGATATCAAACCCAATCTGATTTTTAGTTCATTAATTCAAAATTTGACCGCTAGATGTCAGCCCCGTACCATAATATCCGTTACACTTTACAGAATGTGAAATTTCTCAGTCATAAATATTCCTATAGATATGTAGTTATTTCCCCATTAGGCACATTTGTAAATTTTCTAAAATTTGTTAGTAATTTTTCGAATAAGATCTCAAAAAATAATAAAAATTAAAATATTTTCCACAAAATAAATTGTTAATCTTTTATTAAGTCATTCGAAACGCATTCTTTAGTTTTCGATTCAATATATTAAAACTTCAGTATTATGTCGTCTATATAAGTCAAACAGCTGTAATCATCTTTCACATTATCATAATCATTGAATAAATTAATTATAACATGCATATCTTTAATAAATTTTAGAAAAATTAGAAAAACTTTTATATGTGGAATACAAAATCTTTAAAAAAAAAGATCGCGTAATCATACATCAACGTCCTTTTGACGGACACTATTTCAATACAAACAAAACGACAATGACTATAAACAAAATAAATACGTGTGGTGTGTTAAAACAATAAATAAATTAGATAACAGAAATCTCACAGCAAGCAGGCAACAACAAATTGTAGTATTGGAGCAGGTAGAGAAGTTCGTCCGTCGTTTTGACGTGTACGTATGATTCTAGAGTTAATTAAACTCTATTAATTAAAAATTTCATCCCTGCGAGTTTTATTTTTTATACTATATTCTAACTATATTCCAATTTAATAACTTTTCGCATTAAAAGTACATGTAAAAATTTTATATCGATTGCAAAATTGCAAAAAAAATTATGCATATGAATTTTTTTCCGTAAAAAATCATATTTGTATATTCTCTGTTGTTGAAATGTTTAAAATGTAAACATTTCTTTCTAAAAAAAAAATCAATTCCTTAATTTATTTAAAAACCATTAAATATTTTTCTGAAATAAATATCAACACATATATAAATAATAATCATAGAGCACTACAGCTTTATCTAAATCACTATGAACATTATCTATTTGTCTTTATTCAAATTTAGTTATGTTCCCCTATTTCATGCATCTTAATAACACTGTTGAATTTTAACTCATTCCATTGGTTTTACCTTCCTGCATTCTCAATTCAAGTTGCTATGTATTACTACAATTTTAATAACTAATTACAGGTTGTTTTTTTTTTAACCATAACATAGGAGGACAATGTATTAGTTTCTTTGTGAAATGTGGAATTTTATATACAAAAATTAAAACACAATATTATCAAATAATTTTCTTATTCTTTTACATTTTACAAGGTAATTATCATTACAATCTATCATTCGAGTCCAGCGATGGTAAATCATTCATTCATTTCATTAGTCAGCACTAACTGTTTCGTCAATATTTAAAAAGTAATTACCAATTCCTTCCATTGTCTACCAAACTTTTTCATTAATTATAATTTCTCCAAATGCACATTCTAGTGGCCTCTAATGCATTATGTCCCAATTTGTATTAACAAAAATTTCTCAAGTTCTATTGTTGATTCCATTGCCTATATTTACTTATTTAAAACAAAAAAGACTTAATATGCAAAAGTGTAATAGCACTTCTTTATACCGCAATTGAATTTTTGTACACTGGATGTATACATTTCAAGGGAACACTCCCATCATTAGCAGTAAAACTAGACGAATAATCTTATATTAGAAAAACGAATATCGAAGTTTTAAGTATTTCATTTCTGTTTTAACCATAGAATCATACGTTGGTCTACGAGTCCAGTTAATCATACATCGGCGTCACTTTGACGAATGCACTTTTTACGGGGAGTTTCAGAGTTTATTTGCAAAAAACGTTTTTTTTACATAACAGTACTGCAAAAGCGAACAAAATATTTAAAAAAATTGAATTTGGAAAAATTTCTTAATATAAATATTTATTAATTTTTTCAATCTTTTTATCAAAGCATATTTTCATTACAAAAATTAAAAAATAGATAAATACATCAATTGTATCATAAAAAAAATGTCTTTCAA
>JAPWDM010000005.1:54543453-54560953 GCA_035578155.1 Brachynemurus nebulosus | reverse complement strand
AACCTACATCCCAATCAAGCCCGACACGCCCCGGTCCTCAGAGCCAATCCTTATCCCGAAGTTACGGATCTAATTTGCCGACTTCCCTTACCTACATTATTCTATCGACTAGAGGCTCTTCACCTTGGAGACCTGCTGCGGATATGGGTACGAACCGGCGCGACACCTCCACGTGGCCCTCACCTGGATTTTCAAGGTCCGAGGGAATGATCCAGACACCGCCGCAACTGCGGTGCTCTTCGCGTTCCAAACCCTATCGCCCTGCTAGAGGATTCCAGGGAACTCGAACGCTCATGCAGAAAAGAAAACTCTTCCTGGATCTTCCGACGGCGTCTCCAGGCCTCTTTGGGTTACCCCGACGAACACTCATATACACATATATAATGTGAATGAGGGCCCGACTTATATACGGTTCCGCTGCCGGGTACCGGAATAGGAACCGGTTTCCCTTTCGCCCAATGGATGTAATTATTTATTATTTATTTATTTATTTTATAAAATTTTATTATTTTAAATAATAATTATTTATAAAAATAATTATATAATTTATTAAAACACATCAACATTAACATCGGTTTTCACCTAGGGCTTAGGATCGACTGACTCGTGTGCAACGGCTGTTCACACGAAACCCTTCTCCACGTCAGTCCTCCAGGGCCTCGCTGGAGTATTTGCTACTACCACCAAGATCTGCACCGATGGCGGCTCCAGACAGCCTCACGGCCAATCCTTCCGCGCACACCATCGCGACCCTGCTACTCGTCAAGTTTTCATGATATTTAAAAATTTTTATAAAAATAATAAATATCTATAATAACAATTGACGATAGAGTATAAGCACGACGCTTCAGCGCCATCCATTTTCAGGGCTAGTTGCTTCGGCAGGTGAGTTGTTACACACTCCTTAGCGGATTCCGACTTCCATGGCCACCGTCCTGCTGTCTTAAGCAACCAACGCCTTTCATGGTATCCCATAAGCGTCGATTTTGGCGCTTTAACTCTATGTTTGGTTCATCCCACAGCGCCAGTTCTGCTTACCAAAAGTGGCCCACTTGGCATTCTGATCCATAAATATTATCTTAATTAAAAATATTATTCTCATAGCTTCACATATATATAAAATTAAAAATAAAATCAATATATGATTTTAAGCAAGCTAGAGATCTCACCCATTTAAAGTTTGAGAATAGGTTGAGGTCGTTTCGGCCCCAAGGCCTCTAATCATTCGCTTTACCGGATGAGACTCGTTGAATGATGAACGCCAGCTATCCTGAGGGAAACTTCGGAGGGAACCAGCTACTAGATGGTTCGATTAGTCTTTCGCCCCTATACCCAGTTCCGACGATCGATTTGCACGTCAGAATCGCTACGGACCTCCATCAGGGTTTCCCCTGACTTCGTCCTGACCAGGCATAGTTCACCATCTTTCGGGTCCCAGCGTGTACGCTCTAGGTGCACCTTTATTCATAATAAAAATTATAAGAATAATATAAGATGCCCTGGGAGTGCGATATTTAATACATAATAAAAATATATCCTCCCTCAAATTTATAATAAAAAAAATAAAAATCTTTTTTAAAAAAATTATTTTACTTTCATTTCGCCTTTGGGTTTCATAAAATTTATTAATATTTCGATGAAAAAATATTTTATTCCCAATGACTTGCGCACATGCTAGACTCCTTGGTCCGTGTTTCAAGACGGGTCCTGAAAGTACCCAAAGCTATAGCGTCGCTGACAAAAAGATTATTGTTCAAATTAATACCTAAAAACTGACAGTAATATGGTATGATTTATTGGTATAAAAACCAAATAAAATCATTTGTTTTATTAAGAAATATAAAAAACCTAATAAAACCCATATATACTCGTTTTAGGTAATGAACGTGTAAAAAAAAAAATTTTTACACTTAATCTTATATTATGAATATTTATACCGTCAAACAATTAATTAGATAATATAGGCATATATTACACAAATAAATAAAAATTTATAATATAATATACAATGCACAAAAATATTTCATAAATCAATATTTAACGGGTCGCGACGTCCTACAAGATGAGAAGTGCATACCTCGTTATTATACACAACATATAGTAGTGCAATAATTTTATAAATTATAAATATACCATAAAAAATTATAATATATAATAATAATAAATTTTGTCACTAACAAATACAAGTTGGTTAATATACGATAAAAAGTAAATGAATCTCATCTTTCGACCTTTCGGGTTTTTCAGGTTTACCCCTGAACGGTTTTACGTACTCTTGAACTCTCTCTTCAAAGTTCTTTTCAACTTTCCCTCACGGTACTTGTTCGCTATCGGTCTCGTGGTTATATTTAGCCTTAGATGGAGTTTACCACCCACTTAGAGCTGCACTCTCAAGCAACCCGACTCTAAGGAGAGATCCACCTGTTATTCAGTATATAGTCACTACGGGCCTGGCACCCTCTCTGGGTATATGGCCCCATTCAAGATGGACTTGGACTTATTACATAAAATAACAGGTTATATAAAAAATTATGGATCCTCCCAAACACTACATTCCCCGAATGACCATTTTTATTTAGCCATGGGGTTCAGTGATGGGCTTTTCCCTCTTCGCTCGCCGCTACTAAGGGAATCCTAGTTAGTTTCTTTTCCTCCGCTTAATAATATGCTTAAATTCAGCGGGTAATCTCACCTACTCTGAGGTCGCAATTATAAATAAATAAAATAAAAATGTTTTTTTTTTTCAATATTTTCTTTATAAATAAATATAAAAAAATTTTATTTTGAAAAAATAAAAACACTATTAGTAATTACTTAAACCAAAAAATTTTATCTTATGTTATTATGTTAAATTTTTAAATATTATTATTTAATATTTATATGAAAATTAATAAGAAATAAATTATTTCGTTATTTCATATTTTCATAAAATAAAAATAATTAGATATTTAAAACACATATATACATGAATAATTTTTGGTTTTCATTACTATATGTGTTTAAATTTATTTTTATATTTTTTTAGAAAATATTGTTTCATTTTTATTAAATTAAAATGATGTGATGTATTATTTGATTTTCTTATTCTTACACATTTATAATAAGTAAGATATAGAAAAATAATATTAAAAATACATACATTAAAAACATCATATAATTTAGAATGACGTATAAATTAAAAAAATATACGAACATTCATTTTATTATTTTTAAGATATATATTTTAAAAAATATATTATCTTTTATTAAAAATAATCTTTTAATATATTATTGTATACGACCCTCAGCCAGGTGTGGTCCGGGAACAGTATCCAAGGACCGCAATGTGCGTTCGAAATGTCGATGTTCATGTGTCCTGCAGTTCACAAGTTGACGCGCAATTAGCTGCGTTCTTCATCGACCCACGAGCCAAGTGATCCACCGTTCAGGGTAATCTTTATATTATTAAATTTTAAAAAATATTTATATTAAATAAAAATTTATACTTTTTTTATTATTATAAAATAATAATAAAAAGACTGCAATAAAAAAACAATTTTTTTGTTTGTTTTATATTGACTTACATTTGTATAAAAGAATAAATAATAATATTTAATAAAATTTTATTAGATACAGTGCTTGCTTGTTTATTTGACAAAACATTAAAAAAAAAAAAAAATTTTTTTTTAAAGAAAACTCATTTATTAAATAACTATATTATAAATAAGACATATTGAAAATAACTTGTTTTGTTATTTTACGAATATGCTATTTATTTTATATAGATTCAATAAATTTTTAATATTGTTAATATAAAAAAAAAAAATTTATATATTGATATATAAAAATAAACACATATCAAAAAAAAAAAAAAAATTAAAAAATCAAATTAACATTTGGATGTAAAACTTTATAACCAATAATATATTTAATATATTAAAAATTGGTATCCAAATACGTGTTTATTTATTACAATATTATAATTTTTATATTATAAAAATTATATATTTTATAAAGTAAGTTATAGAAAAAAAGTAAATTTTTCTTTTACTTACATAAAAATATAAGGAATTTATAAACAAAATATTTTAACAAAACATTAATATATATAAAAAATCACAAAAATCAAGTTTTGTTATATTTCGTTAATGATCCTTCCGCAGGTTCACCTACGGAAACCTTGTTACGACTTTTACTTCCTCTAAATGATCAAGTTTGGTCATCTTTCCAGCATCATCGGCAATGTCTTTTAAAAACATTGCCGCGCACCAGTCTGAAGACCTCACTAAATCATTCAATCGGTAGTAGCGACGGGCGGTGTGTACAAAGGGCAGGGACGTAATCAACGCGAGCTTATGACTCGCGCTTACTGGGAATTCCTCGTTCATGGGGAATAATTGCAAGCCCCAATCCCTAGCACGAAGGAGGTTCAGCGGGTTACCCGGACCTTTCGGCCAGAGGAAAACACGCTGATTCCTTCAGTGTAGCGCGCGTGCGGCCCAGAACATCTAAGGGCATCACAGACCTGTTATTGCTCAATCTCGTGCGGCTAGAAGCCGCCTGTCCCTCTAAGAAGAATTATTTGTACGCCGGCAGTAAAAACCACATCAAAAAACTGATGTCACTTTAGTTAATGTATCATGTTAAATATATCATTAATGCAGATTAAGTAATTACACATAGAAATTTATCCCCAAAGAAATAAAAAACATAAATGAATATTATCAATCATACATATTATAAATATATTAAAACAAAATATACAAATAACATTCAGTAACAATACAGCCGATGGGCCTTGAGATGCCGGTAATAAAGTACGTCTATTTAGTAGGCTAGAGTCTCGTTCGTTATCGGAATTAACCAGACAAATCGCTCCACCAACTAAGAACGGCCATGCACCACCACCCACCGAATCAAGAAAGAGCTCTCAATCTGTCAATCCTTCCGGTGTCCGGGCCTGGTGAGGTTTCCCGTGTTGAGTCAAATTAAGCCGCAGGCTCCACTCCTGGTGGTGCCCTTCCGTCAATTCCTTTAAGTTTCAGCTTTGCAACCATACTTCCCCCGGAACCCAAAAGCTTTGGTTTCCCGGAAGCTGCCCGCCAAGTCATCGGAGGAACTTTGGCGGATCGCTAGCTGGCATCGTTTATGGTTAGAACTAGGGCGGTATCTGATCGCCTTCGAACCTCTAACTTTCGTTCTTGATCAATCAAAACATTTTTGGCAAATGCTTTCGCTTCTGTCCGTCTTGCGACGATCCAAGAATTTCACCTCTAACGTCGCAATACGAATGCCCCCATCTGTCCGTATTAATCATTACCTCGGAAAAACTTCCGAAAACCAACAAAATAGAACCGAGGTCCTATTCCATTATTCCATGCACACAATATTCAGGCACTATTTAAATTTTAAAGCCTGCTTTAAGCACTCTAATTTGTTCAAAGTAAACGTACCGGCCCATCTCGACACTCAATTAAGAGCACCGCGATAGGATTATAATTGGGAGGCTGTCTCCATTATTTAAATTATAAAAAATAAATAACTTTAACACTTACGATAAATTATACTTTAATGTACATATTAGTATATAAAATTTAACTAGTATACTTTAAACTTTTCAAGCAAGTAAAAATATAAATAATAACTTACCATAAAAATAAAAATTTAAATAAAAATACAAGTATTTATAACCATATTATACAATATATAATTTATACCTCACCACCGGTAGGACGTCCCACAAAACATGCCAGTTAAACACCGCGAGCGGTGAACCGACAGTGTAGGACACAAATTCGACTACGAGCTTTTTAACCGCAACAACTTTAATATACGCTATTGGAGCTGGAATTACCGCGGCTGCTGGCACCAGACTTGCCCTCCAATGGATCCTCGTTAAAGGATTTAAAGTGTACTCATTCCGATTACGGGGCCTCGGATGAGTCCCGTATCGTTATTTTTCGTCACTACCTCCCCGTGCCGGGAGTGGGTAATTTGCGCGCCTGCTGCCTTCCTTGGATGTGGTAGCCGTTTCTCAGGCTCCCTCTCCGGAATCGAACCCTGATTCCCCGTTACCCGTTACAACCATGGTAGGCGCAGAACCTACCATCGACAGTTGATAAGGCAGACATTTGAAAGATGCGTCGCCGGTACTATAAAGACCGTGCGATCAGCTAAAAGTTATTCAGAGTCACCAAATTATTACGATGCACATATATTAAATATATATATGAAATTATAAAAAAACATAAAATATATTATAAAAATATGTTAACATCGATTGGTTTTGATCTAATAAAAGCATTCCTTCCATCTCTGGTCGGAACTCTGTTTGCATGTATTAGCTCTAGAATTACCACAGTTATCCAAGTAAATGTATGTACGATCTAAGGAACCATAACTGATATAATGAGCCTTTCGCGGTTTCACCTTAATATGGCTTGTACTGAGACATGCATGGCTTAATCTTTGAGACAAGCATATGACTACTGGCAGGATCAACCAGGGAACTGTATGTTCCAACTTAATAAAATTATTCCAATTTAAAAAAAAAAAGAAATATTTTAAAAAGTTTTTCATTTATTAATCAGTATGAAATTTCTTCATAAACTGATATAAACATATAAAAATTATAACAAAAATTGAAATAAAAATAAATTTATTTCTTTTGTTACTTTTTATATAAAAAATATTTTCTAAAATTTTTAATATTTAAAAAAATAAAAAAAATTCTTTTTTGAAAATATTCATATTTGAATAAAAACTATTACCATATATTTTAAGTAATATAGTTTTATTGAAATAATTCAAACATTTGCTCATAACTCTTCGCTAGATTGTATGCGACAATTTTTAAATATATAAAATATATATTTATTTAACGTTCGAATAACACACTTCATTCGCGCTTGGTATGTAGTGAGTTTCTGCATTATAAATTTATTAAAAAATTTATTTTATAAAATTGTTTGTCCACATAAGAGCCTAAGGCTTAACACCTATAGCCCATGGACTTGCTTTGACATAATATAGGATAATATTAAAAAATTATAAAAATTATATATAAATGGTTTTGGGTTAATAAAAATATATGTGAATTATTAATAAAAATCATAAAAATTTTTAATAAATAAAAACACATATTTTTTTTAATACCAAAACACTTACTTTATATATTTTCATAATTTTTCGATGAAGTACCTTTACGATGTTACTGTAGTAAATAAAAATTATTTGAAAATATCAACTTAACAAAAAATAATATTTTCAAAAGAACAGAACTTAGTCAAAATAAAACTATTAATGTAATGGTCTTACACACATACATAATAGCTATATATACTTTGACCGAACCGTTCATAATGTTTAAGTCAACTACACACATCGATATTTAAAAAGGTACCATCATCATATATAAGTTTTGGATTTTGCAGCGTGGTAAATTTTACTTTTTTTTTATATTTTTTTGTTTTAATTTGTTATAAAAATGATAAAAACTATAAAATATATAATTATTAATGAAGTTTTTTAAAGTTTATATTAAAATATAAGAATTTTTTTTAAAATTTTTCATTTTTTTTTCATTTTTTTTGATTTTTATATAGACACATAAAACATAGTACAGTAACAACACACATCGTAAGACGATGTTTGTACTCAATATAAGTCAGATGACTGCAACAACATCGCTTACATACAAAATCAATGTATATTTGAACTTAGAAAAAATTTTTACATATTAATAGTAAATGATACAAAATTTTTAAGAATTCATATATTTTAAAACTTTTTTTAAAATTATCATGTATTTTCTTAAAATAAACAAATGTGGATAAGTATTTTTTATGTAAAAATAATAGTTTAAGAGTAAATTTATAATTTGTTATTTATGATGTACGTTTTATCAACTTTTATGAATAGTTAGAAAAATCATAATAAAACATTCACATATACCAATATTTCAATACTTTAACTTACTTTTGGTTAAAATATTATACATTCACCTGACTTTTGTTAACGTATTACAATATCTTACTTACATTAGTATTTTAAATGTACATTTTTCATACATTATCATAAGATACAAAACTATTAAAAATTCATAAATTATAAAACTTTTTTTAAAATTATCATGTATTTTCTTAAAATAAACAAATGTGGATAAGTATTTTTTATGTAAAAATAATAGTTTAAGAGTAAATTTATAATTTGTTATTTATGATGTACGTTTTATCAACTTTTATGAATAGTTAGAAAAATCATAATAAAACATTCACATATACCAATATTTCAATACTTTAACTTACTTTTGGTTAAAATATTATACATTCACCTGACTTTTGTTAACGTATTACAATATCTTACTTACATTAGTATTTTAAATGTACATTTTTCATACATTATCATAAGATACAAAACTATTAAAAATTCATAAATTATAAAACTTTTTTTAAAATTATCATGTATTTTCTTAAAATAAACAAATGTGGATAAGTATTTTTTATGTAAAAATAATAGTTTAAGAGTAAATTTATAATTTGTTATTTATGATGTACGTTTTATCAACTTTTATGAATAGTTAGAAAAATCATAATAAAACATTCACATATACCAATATTTCAATACTTTAACTTACTTTTGGTTAAAATATTATACATTCACCTGACTTTTGTTAACGTATTACAATATCTTACTTACATTAGTATTTTAAATGTACATTTTTCATACATTATCATAAGATACAAAACTATTAAAAATTCATAAATTATAAAACTTTTTTTAAAATTATCATGTATTTTCTTAAAATAAACAAATGTGGATAAGTATTTTTTATGTAAAAATAATAGTTTAAGAGTAAATTTATAATTTGTTATTTATGATGTACGTTTTATCAACTTTTATGAATAGTTAGAAAAATCATAATAAAACATTCACATATACCAATATTTCAATACTTTAACTTACTTTTGGTTAAAATATTATACATTCACCTGACTTTTGTTAACGTATTACAATATCTTACTTACATTAGTATTTTAAATGTACATTTTTCATACATTATCATAAGATACAAAACTATTAAAAATTCATAAATTATAAAACTTTTTTTAAAATTATCATGTATTTTCTTAAAATAAACAAATGTGGATAAGTATTTTTTATGTAAAAATAATAGTTTAAGAGTAAATTTATAATTTGTTATTTATGATGTACGTTTTATCAACTTTTATGAATAGTTAGAAAAATCATAATAAAACATTCACATATACCAATATTTCAATACTTTAACTTACTTTTGGTTAAAATATTATACATTCACCTGACTTTTGTTAACGTATTACAATATCTTACTTACATTAGTATTTTAAATGTACATTTTTCATACATTATCATAAGATACAAAACTATTAAAAATTCATAAATTATAAAACTTTTTTTAAAATTATCATGTATTTTCTTAAAATAAACAAATGTGGATAAGTATTTTTTATGTAAAAATAATAGTTTAAGAGTAAATTTATAATTTGTTATTTATGATGTACGTTTTATCAACTTTTATGAATAGTTAGAAAAATCATAATAAAACATTCACATATACCAATATTTCAATACTTTAACTTACTTTTGGTTAAAATATTATACATTCACCTGACTTTTGTTAACGTATTACAATATCTTACTTACATTAGTATTTTAAATGTACATTTTTCATACATTATCATAAGATACAAAACTATTAAAAATTCATAAATTATAAAACTTTTTTTAAAATTATCATGTATTTTCTTAAAATAAACAAATGTGGATAAGTATTTTTTATGTAAAAATAATAGTTTAAGAGTAAATTTATAATTTGTTATTTATGATGTACGTTTTATCAACTTTTATGAATAGTTAGAAAAATCATAATAAAACATTCACATATACCAATATTTCAATACTTTAACTTACTTTTGGTTAAAATATTATACATTCACCTGACTTTTGTTAACGTATTACAATATCTTACTTACATTAGTATTTTAAATGTACATTTTTCATACATTATCATAAGATACAAAACTATTAAAAATTCATAAATTATAAAACTTTTTTTAAAATTATCATGTATTTTCTTAAAATAAACAAATGTGGATAAGTATTTTTTATGTAAAAATAATAGTTTAAGAGTAAATTTATAATTTGTTATTTATGATGTACGTTTTATCAACTTTTATGAATAGTTAGAAAAATCATAATAAAACATTCACATATACCAATATTTCAATACTTTAACTTACTTTTGGTTAAAATATTATACATTCACCTGACTTTTGTTAACGTATTACAATATCTTACTTACATTAGTATTTTAAATGTACATTTTTCATACATTATCATAAGATACAAAACTATTAAAAATTCATAAATTATAAAACTTTTTTTAAAATTATCATGTATTTTCTTAAAATAAACAAATGTGGATAAGTATTTTTTATGTAAAAATAATAGTTTAAGAGTAAATTTATAATTTGTTATTTATGATGTACGTTTTATCAACTTTTATGAATAGTTAGAAAAATCATAATAAAACATTCACATATACCAATATTTCAATACTTTAACTTACTTTTGGTTAAAATATTATACATTCACCTGACTTTTGTTAACGTATTACAATATCTTACTTACATTAGTATTTTAAATGTACATTTTTCATACATTATCATAAGATACAAAACTATTAAAAATTCATAAATTATAAAACTTTTTTTAAAATTATCATGTATTTTCTTAAAATAAACAAATGTGGATAAGTATTTTTTATGTAAAAATAATAGTTTAAGAGTAAATTTATAATTTGTTATTTATGATGTACGTTTTATCAACTTTTATGAATAGTTAGAAAAATCATAATAAAACATTCACATATACCAATATTTCAATACTTTAACTTACTTTTGGTTAAAATATTATACATTCACCTGACTTTTGTTAACGTATTACAATATCTTACTTACATTAGTATTTTAAATGTACATTTTTCATACATTATCATAAGATACAAAACTATTAAAAATTCATAAATTATAAAACTTTTTTTAAAATTATCATGTATTTTCTTAAAATAAACAAATGTGGATAAGTATTTTTTATGTAAAAATAATAGTTTAAGAGTAAATTTATAATTTGTTATTTATGATGTACGTTTTATCAACTTTTATGAATAGTTAGAAAAATCATAATAAAACATTCACATATACCAATATTTCAATACTTTAACTTACTTTTGGTTAAAATATTATACATTCACCTGACTTTTGTTAACGTATTACAATATCTTACTTACATTAGTATTTTAAATGTACATTTTTCATACATTATCATAAGATACAAAACTATTAAAAATTCATAAATTATAAAACTTTTTTTAAAATTATCATGTATTTTCTTAAAATAAACAAATGTGGATAAGTATTTTTTATGTAAAAATAATAGTTTAAGAGTAAATTTATAATTTGTTATTTATGATGTACGTTTTATCAACTTTTATGAATAGTTAGAAAAATCATAATAAAACATTCACATATACCAATATTTCAATACTTTAACTTACTTTTGGTTAAAATATTATACATTCACCTGACTTTTGTTAACGTATTACAATATCTTACTTACATTAGTATTTTAAATGTACATTTTTCATACATTATCATAAGATACAAAACTATTAAAAATTCATAAATTATAAAACTTTTTTTAAAATTATCATGTATTTTCTTAAAATAAACAAATGTGGATAAGTATTTTTTATGTAAAAATAATAGTTTAAGAGTAAATTTATAATTTGTTATTTATGATGTACGTTTTATCAACTTTTATGAATAGTTAGAAAAATCATAATAAAACATTCACATATACCAATATTTCAATACTTTAACTTACTTTTGGTTAAAATATTATACATTCACCTGACTTTTGTTAACGTATTACAATATCTTACTTACATTAGTATTTTAAATGTACATTTTTCATACATTATCATAAGATACAAAACTATTAAAAATTCATAAATTATAAAACTTTTTTTAAAATTATCATGTATTTTCTTAAAATAAACAAATGTGGATAAGTATTTTTTATGTAAAAATAATAGTTTAAGAGTAAATTTATAATTTGTTATTTATGATGTACGTTTTATCAACTTTTATGAATAGTTAGAAAAATCATAATAAAACATTCACATATACCAATATTTCAATACTTTAACTTACTTTTGGTTAAAATATTATACATTCACCTGACTTTTGTTAACGTATTACAATATCTTACTTACATTAGTATTAATGTACATTTTTCATACATTATCATAAGATACAAAACTATTAAAAATTCATAAATTATAAAACTTTTTTTAAAATTATCATGTATTTTCTTAAAATAAACAAATGTGGATAAGTATTTTTTATGTAAAAATAATAGTTTAAGAGTAAATTTATAATTTGTTATTTATGATGTACGTTTTATCAACTTTTATGAATAGTTAGAAAAATCATAATAAAACATTCACATATATCAATATTTCAATACTTTAACTTACTTTTGGTTAAAATATTATACATTCACCTGACTTTTGTTAAATTATTACAATATCTTACTTCCATTAGTATTTTAAATCTACATTTTTCATACATTATCATAAGATAAAAAGCCATTTCAATACTTTATATTTCATTACTGTATACATACAATGTACAGTATACATACAATATCATATAAAAAACCTTTCTAAATATGTAAGAAAAATAAAAATCAATATTTGTATTTTAACTACATATGTATATATTCATACATACTACATATATATATATTCAGTAAGATGTGTTAGGGTGGCACCCTTCTTTAAATAATAATACATATACATAATAACATACCACATATATCATATATATATATGTTTAGTAACATGTATGTGTTTGTGATGTTTCCCTCTTTTTTATAAACCAGAATATATTAAATGATAGGAAACATAAAAAGTTTTACATATATGTATTCAGTAAGATGTGTTAGGGTGGCACCCTTCTTTAAATAATAATACATATACATAATAACATACCACATATATCATATATATGTTTAGTAACACGTATGTGTTTGTGATGTTTCCCCCTTTTTTTATAAACCAGAATATATTAAATGATAGGAAACATAAAAAGTTTAGTGTACGATAAACCGTCGTGAAGTTAAAGCACATAATATGTGTTGTTATATGCACTTAAACATTGTTTTTTGTGAACTTGTTTTTATTATTTTTTTCAATTATTCTTACAAGTGGTTACAACCATTATTAATTTTAAAAAAATTTGTAATTTTTTCCAAAACTATAAATTTTATATATAATAAAAGTGAACGAATTGTGTTACTTTTAACAAAATACCATGTAAATGCGAACTTGTTTCTATTTTTTTAACTATTACTTAAAAAGTGGTTTTAATATATATTAATTTTACAAAAATTGAAATTTTCTTCAAAATTATAAATTTTACATATAAAAATGTGAACGATTTGTGTTTGTGAAGTTTGTGGCGTTTGTGACTACTTTTTGTATGTGACCGTAATTGTTTAATTACAAAGTTTAAGTGCATATACCTTCATATATTATGTGCTTTTATTTCACAATGCTATTTTATATATTATAATGTACACTCATTTTACAAAAATTGAAATTTTCTTCAAATATATAAATTTTTAATATAAAACAGTAATAGATTTATCTTAACAAAATACATCAGTTTCAATTATCAATTTGTATCATTTACAAATAACAAGTAAGTAAAATTTTTTTCATTAACAAAACTATGATTAAGATTTTCTTTTATTATATATTTGTTTTTTATTTCTATTAGATATGAGAAATTATAAACGTAAAACTGAAAGAGGTTTTATATCTATCGAAACATTTAATGATGCCGCAAAAACAATAATTTCTGGAAACCGAAGTATCAATGCTGCTTCAAAGGAATTTAATATTAAACGTACGACACTATCACGTTATATAATTAAGTTAAAAGCATATAAAAATAAGGAAACGCAAGATTTACCGACAATTGGTTATAAAAAACCTAGACAAGTATTTTCTAAGGACCAGGAAATTGCATTAAAAGATTATTTACTACAAATGGCTTCGATATTTTATGGATTGACTCCGAAAAATGTTCGCCAGCTTGCTTATGAGTGTGCTGAAAAATTTAATATTAAAATGCCTGAAATATGGAAAATTAATAAAATAGCTGGCAAAGAGTGGCTTACTAGTTTTCTAAAAAGGAATCGAGAATTATCAATTAGAAAACCAGAAGCAACAAGTATCGGACGAGCGACATCATTCAATGTTCAAAATGTAAAACCATTTTTCACAAAATTAGCTGAAGTTAAGAATAAATATCAATTTACCGCATCAAATATTTATAATGTTGATGAAACCTCAATTAGTACTGTATTAAAACCTCCTAAAATAATTGCTGCCAAAGGTAAAAAAAATGTTGGCTCCATAACTTCTGCTGAACGGGGCACTAATGTCACACTAATATGTGCTGTTTCTGCAAACGGAAATACAGTGCCTCCTATGTTCGTATTTCCACGAAAAAAATATAAAAATCATTTTATTAATAATGGACCAAAAGGTTCTATTGGTGCAGGAAATTCTAGCGGTTGGGTAACAAATGAAGAATTTTTTATGTACATGCAGCATTTCATCGCACACGTTAAACCATCTATTAATAATCCAGTATTACTCTTATTAGATAATCATTCCTCACATTTACATGTACCAACCTTAAACTTAGCGAAAGATAATGGGATCGTAATGTTATCCTTTCCACCACATTGTAGCCATAAATTACAACCACTTGATGTGGCTGTGTATGGACCATTTAAGAAATATGCTTCAACTGCACAAGATTTATGGTTAAGAAATAATCCAGGTGAAAAAATAACAATATATGATATCCCAAAAATAGTAGCAGATTCATTACCATTAGCTACAACTAATACAAATATCATAAAAGGATTTAAAAAGACTGGAATATTTCCATATAATGAAAATATTTTTACTCAAGATGATTTCGCTCCGTCATTCGTAACTGATCCCCCAGAATCGCAAATTTTAACATCATCACCTACAATATTTTCTCCAGAAATAGTTCGACCGTACCCAAGGGCTGCTTCAAAAGAACAGGGTCAAACCAAGAGGAAAAGAAAATCTAGTGTTTTAACCGATTCAATAGAAATAAAAACATTAGAGAAAGAACAAAATATAAAAAAAAGTGTAAAAAAGTTACTAAAAAAATTAATATTTGTATTAATAGTAATTGCTTAATATTATTACCAAGGATTTCTTGCTTAATATGCAATGAACTATTTTCAAAGTGTAGCCTCAAAGAAACGTGGATTGAATGTCAGTTGTGCAAAAATTGGGCGCATATTAATTGCGTACCTAATACTAGTGATACATATATATGTATTAATTGTGATAATATTTCCATATAAATATTTCCAAAAAAGTTATTTATAAATGATACAAATTTCTTTAATATGGTTAATTGGATAAGGGTAACTTATTTAAGTCACCCTTATCCAAATAACCGTAATTTTGTCATATCTTTTGTGTGGTGTAATTTTTATATGTTCAACTTACCTCTGTAATGTCGTTAATTGGATAAGACTGATTTATTTAAGTGTGGTAATTTGACCATATCTTTTGTGTGGGGTAATTTTTACATGTTCAACTTACCTCTGTACCCAACTAACCCCGGTCTACCCTAACTTATTTAAGTCACCCTTATCCAAATAACCGTAATTTTGTCATATCTTTTGTGTGGTGTAATTTTTATATGTTCAACTTACCTCTGTAATGTCGTTAATTGGGTAAGACTGATTTATTTAAGTGTGGTAATTTGACCATATCTTTTGTGTGGGGTAATTTTTACATGTTCAACTTACCTCTGTACCCAACTAACCCCGGTCTACCCTAACTTATTTAAGTCACCCTTATCCAAATAACCGTAATTTTGTCATATCTTTTGTGTGGTGTAATTTTTATATGTTCAACTTACCTCTGTAATGTCGTTAATTGGATAAGACTGATTTATTTAAGTGTGGTAATTTGACCATATCTTTTGTGTGGGGTAATTTTTACATGTTCAACTTACCTCTGTACCCAACTAACCCCGGTCTACCCTTAATAGTAAAAATTTTTTAATACCAATAATCTTAAATTTTAAAAAAAATTACATCATCTTGTCTAATAAATAAAAAATTTGTTTCAAGGGTAGACCGGGGTCATTTGGGCAATGAAATTTGTACGAGGTAATTTGAGCAACGGTAAATATAAATATAAAAACTTAAATATATATTATAAATAAAAATTGTATACGGTAGACCGGGGTTATTTGGGCAATGAAATTTGTACGAGGTAATTTGAGCAACGATAAATATAAATATAAAAACTTAAATATATATTATAAATAAAAATTGAATAATAAAATTTTTTAATTATGTACATATTATTTTCAAAATAAAAATTATAAAATTAAAAATAATGTTTTATTATATATTATTTACCCTTTATTCACTAACAAATATATTAAGAAATATAAAGTATTATTTTTATATTATTATACAACATTTAAAACTTCTGAATATAAAGAATATATTGGATGGATAATTAATAGGATAAATTGGATGTGGAAAGTATATTTAGAGGTAAATATAAAATAAAAAAAAAGCTTTTAAGTACAGTAATAAAAAATATTTATTAATAAATGAAATTAGAATTATACATTATTATTACTGGTATTACTTATAAAACTATATATTTTTACAAATATCGTATCCACAATCAGACAACGATCATACCATGTTGAAAACACCGGTTCTCGTTCGATCACCGAAGTTAAGCAACATCGGGCATGGTAAGTACTTTCATGGGTGACCAGTTATGGAACGCCATGTGTTGTTGTCAATAGTTTTCCTTTTTTTATCATCTATAAATAATAGATAAAATTAGCTAACAGGTTAAATTGGTAACACTTATTGTTAAAAACATTAATCTACATAAAATAAAAGTTAATAGGTTAAATTGGTAACACTTATTGTTAAAAACATTAATCTACATAAAATAAAAGTTAATAGGTTAAATTGGTAACACTTATTGTTAAAAACATTAATCTACATAAAATAAAAGTTAATAGGTTAAATTGGTAACACTTATTGTTAAAAACATTAATCTACATAAAATAAAAGTTAATAGGTTAAATTGGTAACACTTATTGTTAAAAACATTAATCTACATAAAATAAAAGTTAATAGGTTAAATTAGTATTAGCCATTGTTAAATAATAATAATATATAATTATTATTAAATATTTAGTTATTTAAAAAGCCCTTAAAAGTATTTCTAATAATACTTTTAAGGGCTTTATCATATAATAATAATAGATATAATTATTTAATAGGTTAAATTAGTATTAGCCATTGTTAATTA
>JAPWDM010000005.1:54480953-54538453 GCA_035578155.1 Brachynemurus nebulosus | reverse complement strand
AGCCTGCAAGTAGTTTTCCTCTGTGGTTCTTCCAAGATCGTACTGACGTCGTTTACGTTGGGAATGTTTACGCGCTTGTCGAACTTGTTTGCGCAGCATCGTAAGCTCCCGATTCCACCACCGTACACCCTTCTTCCGACGTTGAGTTGTACCTATACCAATTGCCCGGGCTGCCTCGTCAATACAGTCATAAAGCTTGGTGCATTGGTCTTCGATCGTCATGCTGCACCATTCGCCATATTCGATGACCTGAAAGAGGGCGTCAAGTACGTATTCGAGTTCTACCAGTCGGTTTGCGGGAATGTGAAGGTTAACATCGCTCGGCCGGAATAGAAGTTCCAAATCCAATTTAATCCAAATGGCATTATGGTCACTATTAGTCCATTCGGGCACAATGCGCCATGTAACGTTATTCGGTAGGAATCTGCCAAGTGTCACGTCGATATCGCTGGAGCCCCTGGGTCCCGCGAAGGTAAAGAAGTCGGAGGGTTCATTCAGCACAGACAGATTCTTTTCCAAAATCCATTCTGCTAGCCTAATACCTCGGTCATCGTTCTGTCTGCATGCTCCTAGGTTCTTACTATGCCATAGGCCTGAGCAAGCGTTGGCATCCATTCCGATAATCAGAGGTTTTCGTCCGACACGGTCAGTGATACGGTCCAGATAGGCAATGTTGTGTGCAATGTCACCGCCAAATTGGCAGTATAATGACGCCAAAAAGAGTTCCTGCTGGCCTTTTTTGGTCCAGATGCAGACGCCATAATCATCGATGTGGTTGGTTAAGGCCATGACCTCAAGTTCTTCATCATCCACTACGATAGCTGATTTAGCACTAGCAGTTCCGGCAGAAAAGACTTTCATATCGTTTGGGAGTCCGAGGATTCTGCCATTCCTAACGTATGGTTCTTGTAGCAGGGCATATTTAATCCCCTTCTGCCGCATGAGGACACCCAGTTCAATCATTACCGCGTAAGACCGCTGACAGTTGAGTTGTATAGTATCCATTTTTAGTAAAATCGATCCTTCACCCTGTCCCACGCCTTGGCGAGCTCGGGGCATGCTTTATCGTAGATACCATGTTTATCGTTGAGACCCTTGGACTTACACACAACACAACTGACGTCGTTTCTGCAATCATGGGCCAGGTGACCGGACTGACCACATCTCTTGCAGATCCTTTCGTTTTTACAGTCTCCTGTGAAGTGGTCAAAAGCATAGCACCGTAGACATCTATTCACGTTCCTTTCTTCCCTTATGTGGTATGACCCCCAACCCAGGTAAACCCTATCACGCGACAGCAAGTAGTCCCGAATTCGTGCCGGCAGCTCCAGAACGACACCTCCAGTCGGATTGTCTCTACCCAGCCTGGTAACCAATTTCAGATGTTTCTGAGCCTCTTCCTCGGACATAAGTCCATCCAAATTCTTCCTATATAGGTCTTTCATTAAGTCTTCATTAGTCAGATCCTTTGGGACTCTAAATATCACTACACGAGGATCATTACGTTTCGGTAGTTCAACCAATAGACCCTTACTATTAAAATCGTACTTTTGTATCTGATCTCTCTCTCTCTCAGACACGGTTTCAACGATGACACCAGATCTTACGGGTTTGATCGATTGAACTCTGATATCCGCCAGTTCTCGACTCACTTCTTTGATGAGCCTTTCTTTTATGGTTTCTTTGTCAGTTTTGTCGTCCATGGATTTGACAACGAGAGCGTATGACCTCTTTGGTTTTGATAGAATCGGAAACTGACAATCTGGTCGCATATCATTACCGGCTACGTGTACCGTTGCGTCCTTATCCCCATTCCCAGCATGCATGAGGTCGGCGTCAGTTGTAGTCGGCACCCTGTTCATGTTCATTAGCTTCTCCATTAGGCGCTCGTTGGTTTCACGGAGCATATCGATCTGCCCCTGGAGTCTGCCAATTTCGTTGGACCTTTCACACAGGACCTCGCTAAAAAGCTTCTCGACGTCGGCAAAGCATTGAAGGATATAGTCACCCGCAACTTTTTGTACCTTGTTACTATCCTTCAGGACGAATTTCCGCAGTCTAGTCCCAATATCTGCCACTTTACTCAAGCGTTGTTTGGCATCTGTACCTCCGGTGTCGATAAATCCCGAAACAGATTCGCCCTCACTCATTTCCGCATCCGAACTATGTTCGCTGTGGTCACTGGGCAGCTTACGGCGTCGTTTGGGAGTTTTTAATGTTGACATTGTCACCCATCAACACCACAACACCCGATCGTGAATCACTGTAGATCACAGTTACACAAAAGTAGCACTCTAGTAAACACACCACAGAAAATAAAAGAAACTGTAAACTTATATTGTGTATACTATAATGTGCGTGTATACGTAAACTTAAACTGATCTTACTATAACTTTATATATTGAATACACGTACGATCACTCCTGCCGATCTTCAACACAGGTAATATAATATGAGTATATCTATGGTGAGTCGTGACTGTCGGTGTAGTATATACCTTGTACAGCAGTACCCGCTAGAGGTACGCTGAAGCTACCAGCAGGGACTCAGCCCCACAAATATACGTCAGGAACTAAAGTTTATTGTTGTGAGGGTACTGATTTGTAATTATTTGTTAGCTGTATCGAATAATTGCACCGATGTAAATGGATAAGAGAATGAGTGTAGTGTGTAACACTATCTGTTTCTGTAGTTATATCCACCTGTAGCGGCTGTGCCCCAAGGATAACAGTGTAAAAGTATAAGACAGGGCCCCAGAAACCAGATTGTATAGAAATTTTGATGGTGTTGTATTTGTGTGGTGTAATATATTCGTTTATAGTTGTGAGTTCAACTGTAAGTACACAGTACCTAGTAAACGACAGACTTTGACGTTTAAGTATTCTATCTGTAGAGGCTAGGCCCCAAAAATATATACTAGAATGGATGACAGGGAGTCCGCTGAATACGTTGTGGTGATACGGACTCGACTGAGTGGTGGATCGGAAAGATGTGACCAGATAACCAGACAAAGGTGTTCGAGTGTATTCTACGAAGTTTACTGCTCCTTCGATTATGTCCACCGGTAGCGGCTACGGCCCGATAATTAAAACGTAAATGAGTAGCACAGGGACCCAATAGGTAGTATAAATGGGTATTCACGATCTGAGATGTACATGTAATGCGGAATTTTAGTTTTTAGGTAGACGTTATATGGCGAATACACAGTACTATGAAAATGACAGACTTTGAGGTCTTATAATTCTAACAGCGAAGACTTCGCCCCAAAAATATATGTCAGGGTTGGTGTCAGGAACTCTACTGAACAGTTTGGTGAGAGAACGAAGCCGATAGGGCAACGGATTGGCACGATGTGACCGGATAAACGGGTCAAAGTGTTCAGATGTATTTAACACCAGAGATCACAGTTCCTGTAAGAGAGGCTATGCCCCCTCGATTTTAGATGGTACACAATAAAAAAATGTTCACACTACAGAAATTTCACTAAAATAACGGTTAATAATATGTATGCACTAGAATAATCTTACGTATCTGACATGCAGTCTCTAGTGGTAGAGCCGAGGGCCCCAATCAAAAGACACAGTTTAATGACAGTACTTATCAAATAAATAACTTACGATATCTTTATATTAGGTGTCACTTAACGAATAATAATGAAAAATGGAACCATTACTTTCTTAACACTATCGATAAACTTAACGTCAATAAATTTAACACAAATACACTATCGATAAATTTAACACTAAAACACTATGTTAAGAAGGTTAAAATTTAACCAGTAGTTTCATCAAAAACACTAAAAACTACGAAAACAAATAAAATAGACAAAAGAAATAGCAAATAACAGTTAACAATGTAACGATTATTGAACACTTTAATATCGACATATAGGTTATACCGCCGCACAACAATGGGTATTAGACACACGTCTGTACCGTACGACAACCAGCCGATGTGTCAGTAGATAGGGACAGAGAGAATCTCGTTAATCCATTCATGCGCGTCACTAATTAGATGACGAGGCATTTGGCTATTAATGTGTGACCGATGTGTAGTCTGAATAGACAAAGGTGGTAAACCATCGGTGATTGCCCTCAGAGACCTGTGTGACAGTGTGGCCTTAAGCATTTAAACTGAAGCGCGGAATTAGTGTCGACACCTGTTGGTGAAATCTATAAGCTTTTTCGTATAGTTTAGTTTCAAACCACTAGTTGATTGACTAACGACCCTTAATAGATCTAACCGCGCTACTGTCGTTCTGGTCAGTACATATATAAGTTATATTATTATGTTGAGATGATGGGGTTTTGAGCCAATCAGGGGACGAGCGTCTTTTGTGACCATATATGGTGATCTAAAGAGTAGATCGGATGGCAAGTAAGGATTGGATCGTTGATAAAAACACACTCTTTGCATAAACTTGAAACAGCAAAGACGTCATTAATAATTTTATTCTGTTTTCAACAATAAAATATGAAAATATAAATTAAAATAAAATAACAAAACTTATTAAATAATATAAAAGATTAAATAATATTATAAAAGAATAAATATTATATGAAATTTTATAATTATATTTAAATAAAAAAAATATTAAAAGAAACAAAATTAATAAATAAATTTATGTAAAAAACTATCAATTAAAAATTATATTAGAAAATTTTAATATACAATTTTTTATAAATTAATTGGTGATTTATATTCTTACGAACCCGTTAAACGACCTTTGGACTAGAAATCCAACAATTAATAGTATTTTATCAGGGACATAACAACAACATACATAACAACATATCAGTAATACAAATATACGCGCGAAAACAGTAGTTTAAACGTATCGTGGTAGCGAAAACCGCTACATATAACATCCAAGGGGCAATAGAATATAAAATTACGTTGTTTAAGTGAACTTTATCGTTCGGAACATTGTGCTTTTGAAAACTTTGACTTTTGTGAGTTTTGCATCAAAATGGAAGATTCAACAGTAGACGCAACAAACTTTTCTTTCATTCCCCAACATCTTATCTGTGCAACATCAACACCGATGAACGACGAAAATTCACCAGTTATGCCTACATCGGACGAAGCTGAGAGAAGTTCATCAGAGGAGTTCAGCGACGCCGTTCACCAACAAAATATGCCCAACTCTAGTGAATCATCTGGCCTAGTTAGTGACTTTTCCGATACAAAAGGTAATGAAAATAATTCCAACAATATAATGAAAATGCTTGAAATTTTATTAAACAACAATAGAGACATTAACGAAAAATTAGATAGTAACAATAAAAAATTAGATTGTAACAATAAAAAATTAGATAACAATAATAAAAAAATTGATCAATTGAGTGATGAAGTCAAACAGCATAAAATCCAAATTGACAATAAATTTCGTGAATTTTATACAGATTTTTCAAATAAGATAGATGATTGTAACAATAAAATCTCAGAAACCGATAATAAACTAACCGATAGATACAATTCGCAGAATTGTAGAATTGATCAATTAAAGACCGAATTTGATAATAAAATTACTGATACTCATACAATTTTAAAGCAAAAAATTAGTCTAGTTAATAACCAATGTACGCAAAATTGTGGTGAAATAAGTTCTAACGTACAAAGAATTACAGAAAACATAAATAAACTGGTCAATACTACAATTCCCGATTTTAATAATCAATTGCAAAATCAATCTGAAATAGTAAATTCTTTTGATACCAGAATAGTTAGTTTGGAAAACAATGTTTCATCACATAATAGAGTTAATTTAAATACATCAAGTTTTGGTCTTCAGAATGTAACGTTGAGTAGAAGTGATTTTGGAAATATTGATGTTTTCACTAATAACATAATTCAGAACCACCCTGTTGATTTTGTAAACTCCCTTGACGAAATATTTCGTGATACCGAACTATTGGACTCAGATAAAATAAGAATAGCTCGAGATAAATTAGGGAATAGAATTAAAAACAACTTCTCCTTATATGAACGCGAAATACAATCATATAATCAAATGAAACAGTGGATTCTAGAAACATTTTGGGGACCCGATACACAAAATAAAATTTTAATTGATTTCTACACAAATTATAACGGTAAACCAGTTAAAAGGGGATATTTTTTAGATCATTTAACCCACTGGCACAAGTTAACGAAACACTTAGACCAGAAAATTGATACACAACAGTTTATTAAAATATTCATAAATCATTTTCCGTTTGAGATTAATAGATTACTATCAAATTGTAAAAATTTACATGAATTAGAGTTAGCTTTAAAAGATTTTGATAACTATTTTCTGAATTCTCCAAGAAATACGAATTTTAATTTCCCCAACTGGTCACGACAATATTCTCAAAATAATAACAATTTCAATAATAATAACTATCGTCCCTTTAATACTGCCCCGAACAATTTTCATATTAATAACGGTTATCCAAGATTTAACAATAACAATTCTAACGTTAATATTCCAAGATCACCTAACATCAACAGAAATAACAACAATTTTAACAATAACAATTATAATAGTTTTAATAATAATAACAATATATCTAGAAACAATACTACAATGAGATATGACAACAATAATAGATATTTTAATAACAATAATAGTAATTTTAATCAAAATTCCAACATGAACCGAAATCGAAATGCCAACAACAATAATAATTTCGACGGTAATTTTAACCAAAATTATAACAATGGTTTCAATAGAAGTAATTACCAACCTAACAATAATTCATCAGGATTTAACAGGGGTGTAAATAATTATCAGAGAAATAATTCCCGTCCTCCTAATAACAATAGGGTAACATGGGGTAATACTTCCCCAATACAAAATTCTACGAACAGCATAGATATCGTAACGGTTAATGATCAGGAATCTAATGTTAACTCAGTTGTTCATTCTCAAGTTAGTCCAGTTATAAATAACAATGTTTCCAACCAGGAAAACTTATAAACTCCAGTGGCGCGGTAAATCCGTCTGCCACTGGTATTATTAATAGTAACTTTAGTTCTGAACCCCTTAATGCAACTGAATTAATTAATTCATCAATTTTTTATAATAGTTGTGAAATTTTAAACAGTGATACCAGTCATCAAGATTGCTCCATAGAAAATAACCTTCCAACCAATACAGTTGAACCCCTTTATATTAGCCCCGCAATTAATGTTTCGGAAACTTCGAATTCAGAATTTGATTTTTGTGAAACTTTCATGTGTAGTACGATATCTGGTGATATTCCTGACATTTTAACGGAAGACATTGGTGCACCAAGTTCATCTATTTATAAACAAAATTCTGTTAATTTTCTACCAATAATTAAGTGTTCATTATTTGGGGAAGAGGTGTCAATTTTACTTGATACAGGCAGCAATGTAACAGCCATTAATAAAGATATTTACCTTAAATTAGATAAAGTCAGTATTAAAAATACCAAAAAACCGCTACCTTTAATTCCAACTACTAAATGTCAAATAATAACGGCTACTGGTAAAAAATCAAAAGTAATATCTTCTCAAATTTATATTGAACTTACATATGCCGATTTTATTTTGCCGATTAATTGCCTTATTGTAGAAAGTCTCTCTAATGATTTAATAATCGGTACCGATTGGTTTGATCAGTTTCAAGCTAAACTTAATTTTTTGAATTACTCATTCGAATTTATTTGTGATGGGCATAGTCGTAAAATCGATTTTCATAATAACACAAAAAATATTTCTAACTCTATCGCTAATAGTAACAGTTTATTAAAAATTGTCAGTTGTGAAGAAAACATCAACAGCGAAGACTTATATAATATAAATAATGCTGTCATGCCTTCCCCCCAATCAGAGAATTTATTTACAACTGTTGACGAAATTAAAACAAGAGTTCAGTGCACTAATGGCATATCGGAGGTTCACAAGAATCAACTTTTCAATATTTTAAAGCATTACTTATCAAATTTTTCAAAAATTCCCGGTAAAGTAAAAAACTTCATCTGTAAATTCCGTATTAAGGAACATCAACCGTTCACCACAAAGTGCTATCCAATTCCATATTCTAAATTACAAGCTGTTCAACAAGAATTGGAGAGATTAATAGAGTTTGACATAGTCGAGCGTGCTTATTCTTCCTATGTTAACCCTTTGCATGTCGTTATTAATAAAACTGGTAAGGTTAGAATAGTTCTCGATAGTAGAAATGTCAATAAAATAATTTACGAGGATAAAGAGTCTCCTATATCCATAGAATATTTGTTAGCTAAATTTCAAAATAAATCATATTTTTCATCATTAGATTTAACCAAAGGATTTTTACAAATACCATTGCACCCCGAAAGTAGGCAGTATACAGCTTTCTTATTAAACGGCAAATGTTACCAGTTCAAAAGATTGCCATTCGGCATAAATTTAGCCGTTGGTACTTTTCAGAAATGCATCGACACGGTTTTGGGGGAGGACGTGCGCGAATTCTGCCACGTCTTTGTCGACGACATTGTCATTTGTTCAGATAGCATCGAGTCCCATTTAAAACATATTGATATTATTTTAAATAAATTAACAACTGCAGGATTAACATTAAATTTTGACAAATGCATGTTTTTCCAAAGAGAATTAAAATTTTTAGGTCATGTAATAACACCAACCCATATTAAAATGGATTCCAACAAAATTGATGCTATATCTAAATTAAAACCCCCTACTAATGTTAAAGAGCTTCAATCCATTTTAGGACTATTTAACTTCTATAGAAGATTTTTTAATAATTTTAGTGCTTTAACAGTAAAATTAACGCATTTGCTCAAAAAGGGAGCAAAATGGGAATGGGGTCCTTCCGAACAAGATGTTTTTGACGCATTAAAAAATAGATTTAAAAACTCAGTATCGTTATGCTATCCTAATTTTAACAAACCCTTCTACGTTGATGTCGATGCTTCTGATTTGGGTATTTCCGGCTATCTATATCAACTTAATGATAATGGTGAACATCTCCCAATTAGTTTTGTCTCCCGTAGTCTTACCGAAATAGAAAAAAAATACGCAATCACAGAAAAGGAACTTTTAAGCATTATTTTTTCTTTTAGGAAATTTAGAACCTACATTTTAGGACATAAAATTATTTTAAGAACCGACCATAAAGCAATTTCATTCTTACAAAATGCTAAAATTATTAGTAATAGAATTCTCAGATGGTTTCTATCTTTAGGCGACTATAATTTCGAGGTGCAACACTTAAATGGAAAAGATAACTTTGTCGCCGATATTTTTTCCAGGAATCCGTATTATTCAGAATGTAAAGGTTCTTCTAATAACAATAATTTGTCTATTAATAGCATCTATCAATCAGAATCAGAAGATGAAGCTTATTCCTCTTTACCTAGTGAAGTAGATCTAGATCTTACTTTATCCACATGCAGTATAAAAGTTGATTTCAGTAGATCTTCCATTAAAAAACTTCTTAAGGATATCCCAAAATATCAACGTGAAGATACTCATTGCTCAGATATTATGGACAACATCGAAAATTTTAGTGACAATTACCAAATTAAAGATAATATTTTATTCCGTAAAAAATTCTCTTTCCCATACAATTGGCAGATCGTTTTACCAAATAACATCATTAATAATTTCATTATTTTCATTCATAAAAGCCACGGTCATTTTGGCCCTAAAAAATGTGCACAACTTATTGATCAATACTTTTACATTAATAATTTATTCACTAAAACTAAGGAAATAATTAGCAAGTGCATAATCTGTCAAAAATGTAAGGTTCCTAACTTTTACAGTGAGGGTCCCTTACATAATATAATTTCAGAACGTCGTTTACAGCATGTATTCTGTGATCTTTATGGTCCTCTGGTACCCGGAAAAAGGGGTCTTAATCAAATTTTTATAGTGAAAGACAATTTTACCAAATATGTACGGATGTACCCCCTTAAGGGGGCAACCGCTAAACAATGTGTTAATAGAATCTTAAATTCATTCATCCCTGAAACCGGTAATATTGAAAATATTTTGACAGACCATGGTTCACAATTTATGAGCCCTATTTGGCAGAATACATTAACCGAAGCTGGTATTCGCGTATCTACTGTCAGTGTATACAATCCGAGGGCGAACATTGAGGAGAGAGTAAATCGCGAAATCAATAGGTTATTTCGAACTTACTGCAGTAAAAAACACAATTCATGGGTAGATTATGTGCCATTTATCGAGCAATGTTTAAATTTCACTCCGCATGACTCCACTAATTTTTCCCCATATGAGCTGATGTTTGGTAAAAAACCGGAAACTCTGATTGATAGAACTATTGAATTTCCCGAAGGAACAGACATTACACAACAAGAAAAACATGATTTGGCATATCAACAAATGATTAAAATGGCATGTAATAGGAAGAATCAACACGACAAACATAAAGTTAAAACTTACAATGTGGGTGACAAGGTGCTTTTGAGAACTCATCCACGGTCTTCATCAAAACATAAAGTAGTTAAAAAATTTTCCCGTTTATTTGAAGGACCTTACGTTATAGAATCCTTAAAATTCCCTAATGCTTATAACTTAATATACCCTAATTCTGGCTTAGTTAAAGGAACATTTAATACCATCCATTTAAAACCGTTTATAGAATAGATACTTTATTAATAATTATTTATCGTAATAATAACAAAATTTGTAATATTTGAGCTGACTAAACTCATTTTCAACGATAATGCAAAATTATTTGACTTTAAAATCAATAGTTTAATTTAAAGAGATAAATTAAAATTTTTATAAATACTAGTGATAACTGATCGCGATCATTTTTGTAGTATCATTATTTTACCCTTTTATTAATGAAAATTATAAGAATAAAAAATATAAATACTTTGTTGTGTGTATGAGTTCGACGATCGTGATCATTTTTATATTACCGATGTTTTACTGTAATTATTGCGTGATACCTATCTGTTTACCAACTTACATACCTTTAACTAAACTAATTTTAATTCTTTTGGGAAATTTTCAATACTCATCACTTTTATTAAAAAAATTCCTGGCCGTTAAAATTTATCCCTTTTCGTTAAGTATGAAATTCTAAATAATTGTTGTCAGATCTCATTCTCAATAGTAATAAATAATCATTAATTTCCTTGCGGTTTGTTCCATTTCGTCGTTATTTCGAATTTGTATTTAACTTAAATTCATGGTTGATATCAATAGGCGGAGAGGCAAATTTCCTTATCCCCTGAATGTCAACCGGCTCAGTGATATGTCCAGCAACGGAAAATTGCTTCCGCTGTTCCTGAGTCGTTAGGACCTTAAATAAAAAATGTCAGTCATAAGTTGGTATTAATAACCCTCTTATGCAACCCGTTTGGCAAATTTTTCGACAACTAACATTTGTTAGCAAAATTCCCTTTCGGCAAACTAACCTTTCTAAATTAAAATTTCGGCCCATGTCAATACAATAAGGGAGAAAACCCTATAAAACACATTTAAAAATTCCACCATTTGGGCAATGATGGTCCCTCATCGACTTCCTGTAAGCTTGAGGTGTAAAAAAAAATTATTTCTATTAGAATTTTGTTTTATTTCTTTGATCGAAAGTACTTTTCGTTCAAAATTTACTTGATTAATACCTTTGACATATATTTTCATTTTAACCCATTTGGCATACTTGGGGTTAAATATAATATGTCGAATTATTATACTAAATAGTATAAAAAAAAAAAAAAAAATTTTTTTTTTTGATCAACATGTATTGCGTATGTTAACTTTTATTCCTAAAAAAAAAAAAAAAAGAATTAAATGAGATTAACGATTGTTTCATGTTTGAAGTAAACTTTATTTAATAAGTTGTACCTATAAAAGAGAAAACGAATTCTCTGATAGAATCGTATTCTACTTACTTCAAGAAATTACTTTTCCTTTGAAATTTCTAATTTGTATGAAATTTAAATAAGTATGTGTACTTAATTCAAACAATAAATTAATTAAGTATTGTTTTGTATTGGCACTTTTCAATTTACCGAATTATATGTGAAGCTACACATAAAATAACTCTGTTAATCATGTCAGCTTATTTTATTAAATATATAAGGTATAATTTATACAAGTATTATCTGGTAAAGTTCATTATGGCGTCATGCTAGTATTATAAAATCTGATCTTAACCTCTGTTATAGTATACCATAAACTAAATATTAAAATTTAATTATATTTATGTATTAATAACTGACATCACTATAGTTCATTTGCGTTCATCTTATTAAGTATTAGATAAACATCGAGGTATGCGTATATGCGTTTGTTGTATATGTTTAGATTCTTGTAGCGAGCGAGATATGTACTTTGTACGGATTAGATTATTGAACGTGGACATGATTATTATGTTGAAAATATTTTTTATTTTGGAGTGAAGCTTAAGTCATCCCGAATGTCATCATGAGAAAATATTTTAATAAAATTATAATGTATATTTATTATGAATTTTGAGGAAATGTGTTGTATTGAAATATTATGATGTTTTAAGTATTGAAATATGATATTTAGATTTGAGTGAATTGATATTGTGAGGAGAATATGATATTTTGTGGCATTCGGGTGATATGTATTTTACTTTCATATCATGCCAAGTTTTAGTATTTTGATCAATTGATCTGTGCACATTACTAGATTATATTTTTCGCTTCTATATTTTTTTTTATTTTTTATTTGTCGTACTTTCGATAAAATATGAATTTTGATGCTTAATGTGATGTCTAGCCTATAACTTTAATGTGACGCCTGATAAATTCCTTAAAATTATTTTGCTAATATCATAAGCACAAGTGTGACGAAATCTGTTACTGAGCTGTACAAAGTTCTGTTAATTTCAATATATCTATAAAAGATTTTTAATGCACCAAGTTTGTATTTTGCATATTATATAAACACAAGTGTTGGCTTACGTATAGTTTGAGTATATAAAGTTTTACTGTTAACAAAATACAGATATTTTATAAATTAATCTCTCGTTTCTTATATTAATATATATGTATTGAGAAAGTTTAACATCAAAATTGCCAAAATTTGTATTAAACTATAATTCTTATAACTAAAAAAAAAAAAAATATATTTGTTTTCCTTTTATAAAATATATTTCATACTTGTATATGAATACATTTGATTTCTTGTATAAAGAAAGAATCTATGTTATTTTGTTTTTAAAATTTTATTTCAGTATGATAAATTCAAGGACAATCTTTTCTCATTATCGTTACTTATTTGTTTCAGTAACTTGTACAAACAAGTGGTTGATGTTTTATACGTCCCAAGCCTTGTTGTGTGAGATAGGCTTATGCACCATTAGTGTAGTTTATACACAACATATACATAAGTGGTATATCCTTTTCTAATGCACGTGTCTTTTGGTTGTTTATCATTTAACCGTCTTTGTATGTGAATATTGGTATTGGATATATTCCACTGGAACACATTTTATTTTATTGCTTGAAATGTTTTGATGTTTTGATGCTATTAAATTTACCCTCTTTTAAGTTTCATAACAACGCATTTTGTTTTAAATTTATAATACCTAACTATGTATATAGAAATAAATAACTTTATTTTCAACACAAAATTTTCTTGTTACCTATGAATCATCGACCACTAATATTCTGTTTTGTATTACTTTTGAATATTTTGTAAATATGGTTTTACGCCATAAATCCTTGAATTTTTTTTTATTATTATCAAATCATTTTCATATGGTTGTAATGATATAAAGGGGGGAGGAGAGAAAAAATTTTTTTTTCTTTTCTTTCTTTTCTTTCAAAAAAAAAAAATATTGTTTTATCGATTATATGCTGTTTACGTTTTATGAGATTTTGTATGTTGCATTTGTCTGTAAATCGATCCTATCCTTATTGCATTCTGATATTTGCTTGAATTTAAATCTGTTCTATGATATCGTCAATTATTGGTTGGTTTCAATATTTGTCCTGAATTTCAAATATAAAATCATTATTTCAAACAGTAAATACTTTCTTAATAACATTTTGTATTTCTCTTAAGTTGCTTTGTTCAGTTTGAACCCAAAATGCATTTTTAATGCATTTTGAATTCAAACTTGGGCCGGGGTTATGTGACAGTGTGGCCTTAAGCATTTAAACTGAAGCGCGGAATTAGTGTCGACACCTGTTGGTGAAATCTATAAGCTTTTTCGTATAGTTTAGTTTCAAACCACTAGTTGATTGACTAACGACCCTTAATAGATCTAACCGCGCTACTGTCGTTCTGGTCAGTACATATATAAGTTATATTATTATGTTGAGATGATGGGGTTTTGAGCCAATCAGGGGACGAGCGTCTTTTGTGACCATATATGGTGATCTAAAGAGTAGATCGGATGGCAAGTAAGGATTGGATCGTTGATAAAAACACACTCTTTGCATAAACTTGAAACAGCAAAGACGTCATTAATAATTTTATTCTGTTTTCAACAATAAAATATGAAAATATAAATTAAAATAAAATAACAAAACTTATTAAATAATATAAAAGATTAAATAATATTATAAAAGAATAAATATTATATGAAATTTTATAATTATATTTAAATAAAAAAAATATTAAAAGAAACAAAATTAATAAATAAATTTATGTAAAAAACTATCAATTAAAAATTATATTAGAAAATTTTAATATACAATTTTTTATAAATTAATTGGTGATTTATATTCTTACGAACCCGTTAAACGACCTTTGGACTAGAAATCCAACAATTAATAGTATTTTATCAGGGACATAACAACAACATACATAACAACATATCAGTAATACAAATATACGCGCGAAAACAGTAGTTTAAACGTATCGTGGTAGCGAAAACCGCTACACCTGACAAGAACTGAAAGCTCAGAGGGACTGAGTTACAATTCCATATCAGGATTGGGAGAGGGTTGATCCCTTTCGTTAACCTGATTACGAATCGACGACACGAGGAACTAGGCACAGTCGATTAGGATTCATACACAGACGGACCAAGGGCAGAAAGCACGATCGCATGACCGCCCAGTTAAGGGGAGTCACCGAGATGGTAAACTTCAACTTCCAGGCCACGCAGTGGCGGAGGCCTGTACAGAAGCGAAGCCGGACAAGCCGGGTTCGGTTAGTTCGGTTTCTGCCATCGCTCCGTCATCTGATTGAATCTCACCCAGTTCGTATGTGAGCCACGCAGTGCGATGGTGGTAATTGTACAAAGAGTTCTGTACGACAGACCAAGCCCCATTAGTGCTTTAGCTGAGGCTTTCGACCACACACCTCTCCAGGAGAGAGTTACGCTGACAAAGTCAATGTTCTCCTCACTTACGGAAAAGTGTTCGGCTATTTTGGATCGAATTGCGGTCATGGAAGAATACTTGGTGCATTTACGTCTGTGGGCCTCATCGAGTGGAATATTCCCGCCTACAACTTGAGCGTCGACAACCACTGCCCTTCCCTCACGAGCAGCGATTATGTCGGGCTTTGCTAAGCCAGATGGAAGCGACAGTCGACTCTCAACGATGGTATTCCAACCTGCATTACGCAGACCGTCCGCTGTTACCTGCACTATCCGGTCATGCCTAAATAGCCGACCACCGTGGGTGCGGAAACAACCTTGTACAACATGTGCAGAAGTCTCGACTGCTTGGCAGCCGGCTCGACACTCACGTACGGTGTTCCGACCTCTGGACACTCGCGAACGAGTGGGAAGTGCATTTGCCCTAATCCGATGGAACTGAATGTAATCTCTGCCCGAGATGTTCTGGGCTGATGACACCCAATGGTTACTTGCCCCGAAGCGCGAGGCTTCTGACAGGCCGATGCCATCATAATGAGTATACAAACGTCCAGCTAAGGATGTTGCGAGGGATCGAGTACTTCTTAGGACTTTGTCACCCTCTGTCAAGACACGTTCGCACCACTCTCGTTGCCTACGCACGAATTTAGTGGATGCAGCAGCCTTGAACTGGGGGAACGTCGAAGACTCGAGGGCACGGATACGCCTGTATCGTAATACGGGTATGAACTTTTCCAGTAAGGGTACGCCGAGGCCGCCCTTTCGTACCGGAGTGTGTATATAGGCGTTAGGAACATCCTTGGGGAGCGATAAATACTGGCGCACTGCTTTCCTCACAGAGATATCGAGCTTCCGAAGATAACCCATCGAAGTACGCCCCAATACCCAGACATGAAAATGACGGGGTAAGACAATAGTCGTTAGGATCTTCAGACGCTGCTGAGGTTTGAGCGGCGCTCTGGCTATTCTCTGCAGGTCATGGTTGAGAACAGCATCACCACCCCTAACTCTTGTCCCTTCAAAGTTGATTCCGAGGTATCGCCATATTTCCGTCTGCTTAAGCATCGGGAGATACTTACCGAACACATGGAAAGTCGGATCCACAATAAGTTTCACCTTCTTCTCATGGCCGGCTGCAACCAAGGAAATAGCTCCGGACTTGCTGTTGTTAATAGTAAGGCCGTAGGCACGTAGGCACCTTGTAAACTTGTCGAGGCTGTCTTGGAGACCCATTTGCGTCGATGCTACTAAAACAACATCATCAGCAAATGCTAGGGCTCCGACGGTGTTATCCCCATCCAGTCGAAAACCAACAGCCGGATCTAACTTCTTTAAACACTCCGCAATACAGAGGTTAAAAAGAAGAGGTGACAGGGGATCTCCCTGGCGCACACCACGTCCGAGTCTGACGGCCGTAGATCTCCGACCATCACGTTCCAAAATGGTAGTTGCCTCTCTATAAAGACCCGCCACATAGCTGCAGAACTGCTTAGGTAAACCAAGTTTATCAAGAGTTCTGAGTAGGGCGGGATGCGATATAGTGTCGAACGCCTTGGACACGTCCAAAGAGGCGATATGAATACTCTTGCAACGCGACCGGGCTTCCGCGAAGAGGGTCTGTAATAAATACAAATTCCCAGCTAAGCCGTCACCATGGGTAAACGCTGCTTGTCGAGCATCATGGACGGGCAATCGCATTAGGCGTGATGCGAGAATCTTATGGAGATGCCGAAGGACAACAGAACCAACCGAGATCGGTCTGAATTCCGACGGACTTACTGCACCATCTTTCTTCGGAATGAAAACAGTTCGGGTGGCTGCCAAGTTAGGATGTAAATTCCCATTCAGAAGTATGACGTTAAGCAGAATAGTGCGTATGATAGGAGGAACAGAGTTCCACATCCTGGGAGTAATCCCATCTGGTCCTGGAGCTGATGACGGCTCCACTTTGCACTTCTCTGATTCTCTAATCGAGATCGGAGACCACAAAGATTGAATGGTAGGAGGAGGTTCCGAGTCATTTAGCTCACCAGTGATCTCATCAAGATTAGCGGCACTTTCGGACTCAAAAAGAGGCCTCCAGTACGCGTCTAAGTCTTTCAGGTCCACACTGGCAGCCCCAAGGTTACCTTCCAACACCAGTTTGGCTGCAGCGCTGATATTGCGTTCAAACAACCGCTGGACCTTTGCATATTCTGCACGTCTCTTCATTCGCTTTCCACCTTTTACTGGCTTACGTTTGCCCTTCTTCAGGCCAGTTGGTTGAGAACTAGGGAAGACGTCGTGCAACCAAGAATAAATCTCGGAAGTAACGTCTATGCCCTCCAGTGCAGCTTCGGCAATACGCTTCAGTCTGTCACCCTGATAGCCCATATAATCGACTGGGGAACTCAAGAGCTCCCGTACGCGATTGCGAATCGCCTCATTTAGATGGTCGGAGGACGATCCTTTCTGGGTATCAGAAATCTCTTGCGAGGGTTCCTCTACGTCAGGGCTAGGCCTAGGGGCGGACGCAATGCGTTCAAGTTCCACTCTTACCATCTCGCGGTAATCAGGCATACGCCTGCGACCCTTGATAGCTTCGAGTGTGCGCCCAGGAAATTGTTTCTCGAGATATTGATTGAGAAAACGAACACCAGACGCAGTCGCCTCAGCCTCTGCCACTGCTAAGAGTTTTAACTCCTCTGGATCCCAACGTGCTTTCTGTCGGGCAACGTTGATGTTCTCGTTGGCTTTTTCAGGATGGGTTTTCCTCATGTGTACTCCGCGACCAATAGCCGTGGCAAATGTACGCCCGCAGTCGGGCTCACTACACACAAACTGGACACCAACCGTGTCACGTTTCTCGCTTGTCGATGCTCCTCCAGACGACTGTGGTCGTACTGGGTCTAAATCCGACAGCATAGTAGAAAAAGAGAGTCATAGTTACTCCCGCCGTTTACCCGCGCTTGCTTGAATTTCTTCACGTTGACATTCAGAGCACTGGGCAGAAATCACATTGCGTCAACACCCGTTGGGGCCATCGCAATGCTTTGTTTTAATTAGACAGTCGGATTCTCCTAGTCCGTGCCAGTTCTGAGTTAACCGTTAAATGGCGGCCGAAGAGAACATTTACGCATATATATTTTTCATTTTAATATAATATAATTAAATAAATAAAAATATAAATATAAAAATTATATGATATATATGTTGAGTAAAGTCTCGCAGCAAGAAAGTTCCGTAGGTGGCCAAGGCACGGGACCGAGTTCGGATCCACAAAAACATATACCCAAAACTAATTCATTAATAGCATACAAGTAAATAATAATTTAAAAAATTTTCAATAATTACATAGATATGTAAAGTATTTTTCGAACAAATGAAAAAACTTTTAATGAAATTATTATAAATAAATCATATTTAGTTTTATTATATAAATAATACAGCCTTTGTATATAAAAACTTTAGCCATCATTTTACATAAATGATTATTATCAAATATATATTAAATCCCCAAATATTCATTTATTATACACATAATAACTAATTACTTAGAAAATTATGTAATTTATAAATTATTCTTATGGAGTACATATTAATAAAATAACAAAAATAAAAAATCAGATTTTTATATATCAGTACTGTACCATACAATAATTAAATATAATTACAAATAAAATCGATTTTTCCAATAATTGTTCTATATAATACATAAATACACACATTATAATTATTTATTATTTTAATAAATAAAATTTACAAAACATATGTATAACATTTAGTAGGTAATATGGTATCACCTCACCCAGGCCCGGCACGTTAGCCATAACCTACATCCCAATCAAGCCCGACACGCCCCGGTCCTCAGAGCCAATCCTTATCCCGAAGTTACGGATCTAATTTGCCGACTTCCCTTACCTACATTATTCTATCGACTAGAGGCTCTTCACCTTGGAGACCTGCTGCGGATATGGGTACGAACCGGCGCGACACCTCCACGTGGCCCTCACCTGGATTTTCAAGGTCCGAGGGAATGATCCAGACACCGCCGCAACTGCGGTGCTCTTCGCGTTCCAAACCCTATCGCCCTGCTAGAGGATTCCAGGGAACTCGAACGCTCATGCAGAAAAGAAAACTCTTCCTGGATCTTCCGACGGCGTCTCCAGGCCTCTTTGGGTTACCCCGACGAACACTCATATACACATATATAATGTGAATGAGGGCCCGACTTATATACGGTTCCGCTGCCGGGTACCGGAATAGGAACCGGTTTCCCTTTCGCCCAATGGATGTAATTATTTATTATTTATTTATTTATTTTATAAAATTTTATTATTTTAAATAATAATTATTTATAAAAATAATTATATAATTTATTAAAACACATCAACATTAACATCGGTTTTCACCTAGGGCTTAGGATCGACTGACTCGTGTGCAACGGCTGTTCACACGAAACCCTTCTCCACGTCAGTCCTCCAGGGCCTCGCTGGAGTATTTGCTACTACCACCAAGATCTGCACCGATGGCGGCTCCAGACAGCCTCACGGCCAATCCTTCCGCGCACACCATCGCGACCCTCCTACTCGTCAAGTTTTCATGATATTTAAAAATTTTTATAAAAATAATAAATATCTATAATAACAATTGACGATAGAGTATAAGCACGACGCTTCAGCGCCATCCATTTTCAGGGCTAGTTGCTTCGGCAGGTGAGTTGTTACACACTCCTTAGCGGATTCCGACTTCCATGGCCACCGTCCTGCTGTCTTAAGCAACCAACGCCTTTCATGGTATCCCATAAGCGTCGATTTTGGCGCTTTAACTCTATGTTTGGTTCATCCCACAGCGCCAGTTCTGCTTACCAAAAGTGGCCCACTTGGCATTCTGATCCATAAATATTATCTTAATTAAAAATATTATTCTCATAGCTTCACATATATATAAAATTAAAAATAAAATCAATATATGATTTTAAGCAAGCTAGAGATCTCACCCATTTAAAGTTTGAGAATAGGTTGAGGTCGTTTCGGCCCCAAGGCCTCTAATCATTCGCTTTACCGGATGAGACTCGTTGAATGATGAACGCCAGCTATCCTGAGGGAAACTTCGGAGGGAACCAGCTACTAGATGGTTCGATTAGTCTTTCGCCCCTATACCCAGTTCCGACGATCGATTTGCACGTCAGAATCGCTACGGACCTCCATCAGGGTTTCCCCTGACTTCGTCCTGACCAGGCATAGTTCACCATCTTTCGGGTCCCAGCGTGTACGCTCTAGGTGCACCTTTATTCATAATAAAAATTATAAAAAAATTATAAGAATAATATAAGATGCCCTGGGAGTGCGATATTTAATACATAATAAAAATATATCCTCCCTCAAATTTATAATAAAAAAAATAAAAATCTTTTTTAAAAAAATTATTTTACTTTCATTTCGCCTTTGGGTTTCATAAAATTTATTAATATTTCGATGAAAAAATATTTTATTCCCAATGACTTGCGCACATGCTAGACTCCTTGGTCCGTGTTTCAAGACGGGTCCTGAAAGTACCCAAAGCTATAGCGTCGCTGACAAAAAGATTATTGTTCAAATTAATACCTAAAAACTGACAGTAATATGGTATGATTTATTGGTATAAAAACCAAATAAAATCATTTGTTTTATTAAGAAATATAAAAAACCTAATAAAACCCATATATACTCGTTTTAGGTAATGAACGTGTAAAAAAAAAAATTTTTACACTTAATCTTATATTATGAATATTTATACCGTCAAACAATTAATTAGATAATATAGGCATATATTACACAAATAAATAAAAATTTATAATATAATATACAATGCACAAAAATATTTCATAAATCAATATTTAACGGGTCGCGACGTCCTACAAGATGAGAAGTGCATACCTCGTTATTATACACAACATATAGTAGTGCAATAATTTTATAAATTATAAATATACCATAAAAAATTATAATATATAATAATAATAAATTTTGTCACTAACAAATACAAGTTGGTTAATATACGATAAAAAGTAAATGAATCTCATCTTTCGACCTTTCGGGTTTTTCAGGTTTACCCCTGAACGGTTTTACGTACTCTTGAACTCTCTCTTCA
Organism: Brachynemurus nebulosus; assembly: GCA_035578155.1. Classification (NCBI taxonomy): domain Eukaryota; kingdom Metazoa; phylum Arthropoda; class Insecta; order Neuroptera; family Myrmeleontidae; genus Brachynemurus; species Brachynemurus nebulosus. The sequence goes on along the minus strand of JAPWDM010000005.1, from coordinate 54,517,038 downwards.
AAGTTCTTTTCAACTTTCCCTCACGGTACTTGTTCGCTATCGGTCTCGTGGTTATATTTAGCCTTAGATGGAGTTTACCACCCACTTAGAGCTGCACTCTCAAGCAACCCGACTCTAAGGAGAGATCCACCTGTTATTCAGTATATAGTCACTACGGGCCTGGCACCCTCTCTGGGTATATGGCCCCATTCAAGATGGACTTGGACTTATTACATAAAATAACAGGTTATATAAAAAATTATGGATCCTCCCAAACACTACATTCCCCGAATGACCATTTTTATTTAGCCATGGGGTTCAGTGATGGGCTTTTCCCTCTTCGCTCGCCGCTACTAAGGGAATCCTAGTTAGTTTCTTTTCCTCCGCTTAATAATATGCTTAAATTCAGCGGGTAATCTCACCTACTCTGAGGTCGCAATTATAAATAAATAAAATAAAAATGTTTTTTTTTTTCAATATTTTCTTTATAAATAAATATAAAAAAATTTTATTTTGAAAAAATAAAAACACTATTAGTAATTACTTAAACCAAAAAATTTTATCTTATGTTATTATGTTAAATTTTTAAATATTATTATTTAATATTTATATGAAAATTAATAAGAAATAAATTATTTCGTTATTTCATATTTTCATAAAATAAAAATAATTAGATATTTAAAACACATATATACATGAATAATTTTTGGTTTTCATTACTATATGTGTTTAAATTTATTTTTATATTTTTTTAGAAAATATTGTTTCATTTTTATTAAATTAAAATGATGTGATGTATTATTTGATTTTCTTATTCTTACACATTTATAATAAGTAAGATATAGAAAAATAATATTAAAAATACATACATTAAAAACATCATATAATTTAGAATGACGTATAAATTAAAAAAATATACGAACATTCATTTTATTATTTTTAAGATATATATTTTAAAAAATATATTATCTTTTATTAAAAATAATCTTTTAATATATTATTGTATACGACCCTCAGCCAGGTGTGGTCCGGGAACAGTATCCAAGGACCGCAATGTGCGTTCGAAATGTCGATGTTCATGTGTCCTGCAGTTCACAAGTTGACGCGCAATTAGCTGCGTTCTTCATCGACCCACGAGCCAAGTGATCCACCGTTCAGGGTAATCTTTATATTATTAAATTTTAAAAAATATTTATATTAAATAAAAATTTATACTTTTTTTATTATTATAAAATAATAATAAAAAGACTGCAATAAAAAAACAATTTTTTTGTTTGTTTTATATTGACTTACATTTGTATAAAAGAATAAATAATAATATTTAATAAAATTTTATTAGATACAGTGCTTGCTTGTTTATTTGACAAAACATTAAAAAAAAAAAATTTTTTTTTAAAGAAAACTCATTTATTAAATAACTATATTATAAATAAGACATATTGAAAATAACTTGTTTTGTTATTTTACGAATATGCTATTTATTTTATATAGATTCAATAAATTTTTAATATTGTTAATATAAAAAAAAAAAATTTATATATTGATATATAAAAATAAACACATATCAAAAAAAAAAAAAAAAATTAAAAAATCAAATTAACATTTGGATGTAAAACTTTATAACCAATAATATATTTAATATATTAAAAATTGGTATCCAAATACGTGTTTATTTATTACAATATTATAATTTTTATATTATAAAAATTATATATTTTATAAAGTAAGTTATAGAAAAAAAGTAAATTTTTCTTTTACTTACATAAAAATATAAGGAATTTATAAACAAAATATTTTAACAAAACATTAATATATATAAAAAATCACAAAAATCAAGTTTTGTTATATTTCGTTAATGATCCTTCCGCAGGTTCACCTACGGAAACCTTGTTACGACTTTTACTTCCTCTAAATGATCAAGTTTGGTCATCTTTCCAGCATCATCGGCAATGTCTTTTAAAAACATTGCCGCGCACCAGTCTGAAGACCTCACTAAATCATTCAATCGGTAGTAGCGACGGGCGGTGTGTACAAAGGGCAGGGACGTAATCAACGCGAGCTTATGACTCGCGCTTACTGGGAATTCCTCGTTCATGGGGAATAATTGCAAGCCCCAATCCCTAGCACGAAGGAGGTTCAGCGGGTTACCCGGACCTTTCGGCCAGAGGAAAACACGCTGATTCCTTCAGTGTAGCGCGCGTGCGGCCCAGAACATCTAAGGGCATCACATACCTGTTATTGCTCAATCTCGTGCGGCTAGAAGCCGCCTGTCCCTCTAAGAAGAATTATTTGTACGCCGGCAGTAAAAACCACATCAAAAAACTGATGTCACTTTAGTTAATGTATCATGTTAAATATATCATTAATGCAGATTAAGTAATTACACATAGAAATTTATCCCCAAAGAAATAAAAAACATAAATGAATATTATCAATCATACATATTATAAATATATTAAAACAAAATATACAAATAACATTCAGTAACAATACAGCCGATGGGCCTTGAGATGCCGGTAATAAAGTACGTCTATTTAGTAGGCTAGAGTCTCGTTCGTTATCGGAATTAACCAGACAAATCGCTCCACCAACTAAGAACGGCCATGCACCACCACCCACCGAATCAAGAAAGAGCTCTCAATCTGTCAATCCTTCCGGTGTCCGGGCCTGGTGAGGTTTCCCGTGTTGAGTCAAATTAAGCCGCAGGCTCCACTCCTGGTGGTGCCCTTCCGTCAATTCCTTTAAGTTTCAGCTTTGCAACCATACTTCCCCCGGAACCCAAAAGCTTTGGTTTCCCGGAAGCTGCCCGCCAAGTCATCGGAGGAACTTTGGCGGATCGCTAGCTGGCATCGTTTATGGTTAGAACTAGGGCGGTATCTGATCGCCTTCGAACCTCTAACTTTCGTTCTTGATCAATCAAAACATTTTTGGCAAATGCTTTCGCTTCTGTCCGTCTTGCGACGATCCAAGAATTTCACCTCTAACGTCGCAATACGAATGCCCCCATCTGTCCGTATTAATCATTACCTCGGAAAAACTTCCGAAAACCAACAAAATAGAACCGAGGTCCTATTCCATTATTCCATGCACACAATATTCAGGCACTATTTAAATTTTAAAGCCTGCTTTAAGCACTCTAATTTGTTCAAAGTAAACGTACCGGCCCATCTCGACACTCAATTAAGAGCACCGCGATAGGATTATAATTGGGAGGCTGTCTCCATTATTTAAATTATAAAAAATAAATAACTTTAACACTTACGATAAATTATACTTTAATGTACATATTAGTATATAAAATTTAACTAGTATACTTTAAACTTTTCAAGCAAGTAAAAATATAAATAATAACTTACCATAAAAATAAAAATTTAAATAAAAATACAAGTATTTATAACCATATTATACAATATATAATTTATACCTCACCACCGGTAGGACGTCCCACAAAACATGCCAGTTAAACACCGCGAGCGGTGAACCGACAGTGTAGGACACAAATTCGACTACGAGCTTTTTAACCGCAACAACTTTAATATACGCTATTGGAGCTGGAATTACCGCGGCTGCTGGCACCAGACTTGCCCTCCAATGGATTCTCGTTAAAGGATTTAAAGTGTACTCATTCCGATTACGGGGCCTCGGATGAGTCCCGTATCGTTATTTTTCGTCACTACCTCCCCGTGCCGGGAGTGGGTAATTTGCGCGCCTGCTGCCTTCCTTGGATGTGGTAGCCGTTTCTCAGGCTCCCTCTCCGGAATCGAACCCTGATTCCCCGTTACCCGTTACAACCATGGTAGGCGCAGAACCTACCATCGACAGTTGATAAGGCAGACATTTGAAAGATGCGTCGCCGGTACTATAAAGACCGTGCGATCAGCTAAAAGTTATTCAGAGTCACCAAATTATTACGATGCACATATATTAAATATATATATGAAATTATAAAAAAACATAAAATATATTATAAAAATATGTTAACATCGATTGGTTTTGATCTAATAAAAGCATTCCTTCCATCTCTGGTCGGAACTCTGTTTGCATGTATTAGCTCTAGAATTACCACAGTTATCCAAGTAAATGTATGTACGATCTAAGGAACCATAACTGATATAATGAGCCTTTCGCGGTTTCACCTTAATATGGCTTGTACTAAGACATGCATGGCTTAATCTTTGAGACAAGCATATGACTACTGGCAGGATCAACCAGGGAACTGTATGTTCCAACTTAATAAAATTATTCCAATTTAAAAAAAAAAAGAAATATTTTAAAAAGTTTTTCATTTATTAATCAGTATGAAATTTCTTCATAAACTGATATAAACATATAAAAATTATAACAAAAATTGAAATAAAAATAAATTTATTTCTTTTGTTACTTTTTATATAAAAAATATTTTCTAAAATTTTTAATATTTAAAAAAATAAAAAAAATTCTTTTTTGAAAATATTCATATTTGAATAAAAACTATTACCATATATTTTAAGTAATATAGTTTTATTGAAATAATTCAAACATTTGCTCATAACTCTTCGCTAGATTGTATGCGACAATTTTTAAATATATAAAATATATATTTATTTAACGTTCGAATAACACACTTCATTCGCGCTTGGTATGTAGTGAGTTTCTGCATTATAAATTTATTAAAAAATTTATTTTATAAAATTGTTTGTCCACATAAGAGCCTAAGGCTTAACACCTATAGCCCATGGACTTGCTTTGACATAATATAGGATAATATTAAAAAATTATAAAAATTATATATAAATGGTTTTGGGTTAATAAAAATATATGTGAATTATTAATAAAAATCATAAAAATTTTTAATAAATAAAAACACATATTTTTTTTAATACCAAAACACTTACTTTATATATTTTCATAATTTTTCGATGAAGTACCTTTACGATGTTACTGTAGTAAATAAAAATTATTTGAAAATATCAACTTAACAAAAAATAATATTTTCAAAAGAACAGAACTTAGTCAAAATAAAACTATTAATGTAATGGTCTTACACACATACATAATAGCTATATATACTTTGACCGAACCGTTCATAATGTTTAAGTCAACTACACACATCGATATTTAAAAAGGTACCATCATCATATATAAGTTTTGGATTTTGCAGCGTGGTAAATTTTACTTTTTTTTTATATTTTTTTGTTTTAATTTGTTATAAAAATGATAAAAACTATAAAATATATAATTATTAATGAAGTTTTTTAAAGTTTATATTAAAATATAAGAATTTTTTTTAAAATTTTTCATTTTTTTTTCATTTTTTTTGATTTTTATATAGACACATAAAACATAGTACAGTAACAACACACATCGTAAGACGATGTTTGTACTCAATATAAGTCAGATGACTGCAACAACATCGCTTACATACAAAATCAATGTATATTTGAACTTAGAAAAAATTTTTACATATTAATAGTAAATGATACAAAATTTTTAAGAATTCATATATTTTAAAACTTTTTTTAAAATTATCATGTATTTTCTTAAAATAAACAAATGTGGATAAGTATTTTTTATGTAAAAATAATAGTTTAAGAGTAAATTTATAATTTGTTATTTATGATGTACGTTTTATCAACTTTTATGAATAGTTAGAAAAATCATAATAAAACATTCACATATACCAATATTTCAATACTTTAACTTACTTTTGGTTAAAATATTATACATTCACCTGACTTTTGTTAACGTATTACAATATCTTACTTACATTAGTATTTTAAATGTACATTTTTCATACATTATCATAAGATACAAAACTATTAAAAATTCATAAATTATAAAACTTTTTTTAAAATTATCATGTATTTTCTTAAAATAAACAAATGTGGATAAGTATTTTTTATGTAAAAATAATAGTTTAAGAGTAAATTTATAATTTGTTATTTATGATGTACGTTTTATCAACTTTTATGAATAGTTAGAAAAATCATAATAAAACATTCACATATACCAATATTTCAATACTTTAACTTACTTTTGGTTAAAATATTATACATTCACCTGACTTTTGTTAACGTATTACAATATCTTACTTACATTAGTATTTTAAATGTACATTTTTCATACATTATCATAAGATACAAAACTATTAAAAATTCATAAATTATAAAACTTTTTTTAAAATTATCATGTATTTTCTTAAAATAAACAAATGTGGATAAGTATTTTTTATGTAAAAATAATAGTTTAAGAGTAAATTTATAATTTGTTATTTATGATGTACGTTTTATCAACTTTTATGAATAGTTAGAAAAATCATAATAAAACATTCACATATACCAATATTTCAATACTTTAACTTACTTTTGGTTAAAATATTATACATTCACCTGACTTTTGTTAACGTATTACAATATCTTACTTACATTAGTATTTTAAATGTACATTTTTCATACATTATCATAAGATACAAAACTATTAAAAATTCATAAATTATAAAACTTTTTTTAAAATTATCATGTATTTTCTTAAAATAAACAAATGTGGATAAGTATTTTTTATGTAAAAATAATAGTTTAAGAGTAAATTTATAATTTGTTATTTATGATGTACGTTTTATCAACTTTTATGAATAGTTAGAAAATCATAATAAAACATTCACATATACCAATATTTCAATACTTTAACTTACTTTTGGTTAAAATATTATACATTCACCTGACTTTTGTTAACGTATTACAATATCTTACTTACATTAGTATTTTAAATGTACATTTTTCATACATTATCATAAGATACAAAACTATTAAAAATTCATAAATTATAAAACTTTTTTTAAAATTATCATGTATTTTCTTAAAATAAACAAATGTGGATAAGTATTTTTTATGTAAAAATAATAGTTTAAGAGTAAATTTATAATTTGTTATTTATGATGTACGTTTTATCAACTTTTATGAATAGTTAGAAAAATCATAATAAAACATTCACATATACCAATATTTCAATACTTTAACTTACTTTTGGTTAAAATATTATACATTCACCTGACTTTTGTTAACGTATTACAATATCTTACTTACATTAGTATTTTAAATGTACATTTTTCATACATTATCATAAGATACAAAACTATTAAAAATTCATAAATTATAAAACTTTTTTTAAAATTATCATGTATTTTCTTAAAATAAACAAATGTGGATAAGTATTTTTTATGTAAAAATAATAGTTTAAGAGTAAATTTATAATTTGTTATTTATGATGTACGTTTTATCAACTTTTATGAATAGTTAGAAAAATCATAATAAAACATTCACATATACCAATATTTCAATACTTTAACTTACTTTTGGTTAAAATATTATACATTCACCTGACTTTTGTTAACGTATTACAATATCTTACTTACATTAGTATTTTAAATGTACATTTTTCATACATTATCATAAGATACAAAACTATTAAAAATTCATAAATTATAAAACTTTTTTTAAAATTATCATGTATTTTCTTAAAATAAACAAATGTGGATAAGTATTTTTTATGTAAAAATAATAGTTTAAGAGTAAATTTATAATTTGTTATTTATGATGTACGTTTTATCAACTTTTATGAATAGTTAGAAAAATCATAATAAAACATTCACATATACCAATATTTCAATACTTTAACTTACTTTTGGTTAAAATATTATACATTCACCTGACTTTTGTTAACGTATTACAATATCTTACTTACATTAGTATTTTAAATGTACATTTTTCATACATTATCATAAGATACAAAACTATTAAAAATTCATAAATTATAAAACTTTTTTTAAAATTATCATGTATTTTCTTAAAATAAACAAATGTGGATAAGTATTTTTTATGTAAAAATAATAGTTTAAGAGTAAATTTATAATTTGTTATTTATGATGTACGTTTTATCAACTTTTATGAATAGTTAGAAAAATCATAATAAAACATTCACATATACCAATATTTCAATACTTTAACTTACTTTTGGTTAAAATATTATACATTCACCTGACTTTTGTTAACGTATTACAATATCTTACTTACATTAGTATTTTAAATGTACATTTTTCATACATTATCATAAGATACAAAACTATTAAAAATTCATAAATTATAAAACTTTTTTTAAAATTATCATGTATTTTCTTAAAATAAACAAATGTGGATAAGTATTTTTTATGTAAAAATAATAGTTTAAGAGTAAATTTATAATTTGTTATTTATGATGTACGTTTTATCAACTTTTATGAATAGTTAGAAAAATCATAATAAAACATTCACATATACCAATATTTCAATACTTTAACTTACTTTTGGTTAAAATATTATACATTCACCTGACTTTTGTTAACGTATTACAATATCTTACTTACATTAGTATTTTAAATGTACATTTTTCATACATTATCATAAGATACAAAACTATTAAAAATTCATAAATTATAAAACTTTTTTTAAAATTATCATGTATTTTCTTAAAATAAACAAATGTGGATAAGTATTTTTTATGTAAAAATAATAGTTTAAGAGTAAATTTATAATTTGTTATTTATGATGTACGTTTTATCAACTTTTATGAATAGTTAGAAAAATCATAATAAAACATTCACATATACCAATATTTCAATACTTTAACTTACTTTTGGTTAAAATATTATACATTCACCTGACTTTTGTTAACGTATTACAATATCTTACTTACATTAGTATTTTAAATGTACATTTTTCATACATTATCATAAGATACAAAACTATTAAAAATTCATAAATTATAAAACTTTTTTTAAAATTATCATGTATTTTCTTAAAATAAACAAATGTGGATAAGTATTTTTTATGTAAAAATAATAGTTTAAGAGTAAATTTATAATTTGTTATTTATGATGTACGTTTTATCAACTTTTATGAATAGTTAGAAAAATCATAATAAAACATTCACATATATCAATATTTCAATACTTTAACTTACTTTTGGTTAAAATATTATACATTCACCTGACTTTTGTTAAATTATTACAATATCTTACTTCCATTAGTATTTTAAATCTACATTTTTCATACATTATCATAAGATAAAAAGCCATTTCAATACTTTATATTTCATTACTGTATACATACAATGTACAGTATACATACAATATCATATAAAAAACCTTTCTAAATATGTAAGAAAAATAAAAATCAATATTTGTATTTTAACTACATATGTATATATTCATACATACTACATATATATATATTCAGTAAGATGTGTTAGGGTGGCACCCTTCTTTAAATAATAATACATATACATAATAACATACCACATATATCATATATATATGTTTAGTAACATGTATGTGTTTGTGATGTTTCCCTCTTTTTTATAAACCAGAATATATTAAATGATAGGAAACATAAAAAGTTTTACATATATGTATTCAGTAAGATGTGTTAGGGTGGCACCCTTCTTTAAATAATAATACATATACATAATAACATACCACATATATCATATATATATGTTTAGTAACATGTATGTGTTTGTGATGTTTCCCTCTTTTTTATAAACCAGAATATATTAAATGATAGGAAACATAAAAAGTTTTACATATATATATTCAGTAAGATGTGTTAGGGTGGCACCCTTCTTTAAATAATAATACATATACATAATAACATACCACATATATCATATATATATGTTTAGTAACACGTATGTGTTTGTGATGTTTCCCCCTTTTTTTATAAACCAGAATATATTAAATGATAGGAAACATAAAAAGTTTAGTGTACGATAAACCGTCGTGAAGTTAAAGCACATAATATGTGTTGTTATATGCACTTAAACATTGTTTTTTGTGAACTTGTTTTTATTATTTTTTTCAATTATTCTTACAAGTGGTTACAACCATTATTAATTTTAAAAAAATTTGTAATTTTTTCCAAAACTATAAATTTTATATATAATAAAAGTGAACGAATTGTGTTACTTTTAACAAAATACATGTAAATGCGAACTTGTTTCTATTTTTTTAAACTATTAGTTAAAAAGTGGTTTTAATATATATTAATTTTACAAAAATTGAAATTTTCTTCAAAATTATAAATTTTACATATAAAAATGTGAACGATTTGTGTTTGTGAAGTTTGTGGCGTTTGTGACTACTTTTTGTATGTGACCGTAATTGTTTAATTACAAAGTTTAAGTGCATATACCTTCATATATTATGTGCTTTTATTTCACAATGCTATTTTATATATTATAATGTACACTCATTTTACAAAAATTGAAATTTTCTTCAAATATATAAATTTTTAATATAAAACAGTAATAGATTTATCTTAACAAAATACATCAGTTTCAATTATCAATTTGTATCATTTACAAATAACAAGTAAGTAAAATTTTTTTCATTAACAAAACTATGATTAAGATTTTCTTTTATTATATATTTGTTTTTTATTTCTATTAGATATGAGAAATTATAAACGTAAAACTGAAAGAGGTTTTATATCTATCGAAACATTTAATGATGCCGCAAAAACAATAATTTCTGGAAACCGAAGTATCAATGCTGCTTCAAAGGAATTTAATATTAAACGTACGACACTATCACGTTATATAATTAAGTTAAAAGCATATAAAAATAAGGAAACGCAAGATTTACCGACAATTGGTTATAAAAAACCTAGACAAGTATTTTCTAAGGACCAGGAAATTGCATTAAAAGATTATTTACTACAAATGGCTTCGATATTTTATGGATTGACTCCGAAAAATGTTCGCCAGCTTGCTTATGAGTGTGCTGAAAAATTTAATATTAAAATGCCTGAAATATGGAAAATTAATAAAATAGCTGGCAAAGAGTGGCTTACTAGTTTTCTAAAAAGGAATCGAGAATTATCAATTAGAAAACCAGAAGCAACAAGTATCGGACGAGCGACATCATTCAATGTTCAAAATGTAAAACCATTTTTCACAAAATTAGCTGAAGTTAAGAATAAATATCAATTTACCGCATCAAATATTTATAATGTTGATGAAACCTCAATTAGTACTGTATTAAAACCTCCTAAAATAATTGCTGCCAAAGGTAAAAAAAATGTTGGCTCTATAACTTCTGCTGAACGGGGCACTAATGTCACACTAATATGTGCTGTTTCTGCAAACGGAAATACAGTGCCTCCTATGTTCGTATTTCCACGAAAAAAATATAAAAATCATTTTATTAATAATGGACCAAAAGGTTCTATTGGTGCAGGAAATTCTAGCGGTTGGGTAACAAATGAAGAATTTTTTATGTACATGCAGCATTTCATCGCACACGTTAAACCATCTATTAATAATCCAGTATTACTCTTATTAGATAATCATTCCTCACATTTACATGTACCAACCTTAAACTTAGCGAAAGATAATGGGATCGTAATGTTATCCTTTCCACCACATTGTAGCCATAAATTACAACCACTTGATGTGGCTGTGTATGGACCATTTAAGAAATATGCTTCAACTGCACAAGATTTATGGTTAAGAAATAATCCAGGTGAAAAAATAACAATATATGATATCCCAAAAATAGTAGCAGATTCATTACCATTAGCTACAACTAATACAAATATCATAAAAGGATTTAAAAAGACTGGAATATTTCCATATAATGAAAATATTTTTACTCAAGATGATTTCGCTCCGTCATTCGTAACTGATCCCCCAGAATCGCAAATTTTAACATCATCACCTACAATATTTTCTCCAGAAATAGTTCGACCGTACCCAAGGGCTGCAACAAAAGAACAGGGTCAAACCAAGAGGAAAAGAAAATCTAGTGTTTTAACCGATTCAATAGAAATAAAAACATTAGAGAAAGAACAAAGTATAAAAAAAAAGTGTAAAAAAGTTACTAAAAAAATTAATATTTGTATTAATAGTAATTGCTTAATATTATTACCAAGGATTTCTTGCTTAATATGCAATGAACTATTTTCAAAGTGTAGCCTCAAAGAAACGTGGATTGAATGTCAGTTGTGCAAAAATTGGGCGCATATTAATTGCGTACCTAATACTAGTGATACATATATATGTATTAATTGTGATAATATTTCCATATAAATATTTCCAAAAAAGTTATTTATAAATGATACAAATTTCTTTAATATGGTTAATTGGATAAGGGTAACTTATTTAAGTCACCCTTATCCAAATAACCGTAATTTTGTCATATCTTTTGTGTGGTGTAATTTTTATATGTTCAACTTACCTCTGTAATGTCGTTAATTGGATAAGACTGATTTATTTAAGTGTGGTAATTTGACCATATCTTTTGTGTGGGGTAATTTTTACATGTTCAACTTACCTCTGTACCCAACTAACCCCGGTCTACCCTAACTTATTTAAGTCACCCTTATCCAAATAACCGTAATTTTGTCATATCTTTTGTGTGGTGTAATTTTTATATGTTCAACTTACCTCTGTAATGTCGTTAATTGGATAAGACTGATTTATTTAAGTGTGGTAATTTGACCATATCTTTTGTGTGGGGTAATTTTTACATGTTCAACTTACCTCTGTACCCAACTAACCCCGGTCTACCCTACTTTTTCGAATAAGATCTCAAAAAATAATAAAAATTAAAATATTTTCCACAAAATAAATTGTTAATCTTTTATTAAGTCATTCGAAACGCATTCTTTAGTTTTCGATTCAATATATTAAGATTTCAGTATTATGTCGTCTCTATAAGTCAAACAGCTATAATCATCTTTCACATTATCATAATCATTGAATAAATTAATTATAACATCCATATCTTTAATAAATTTTAGAAAAATTCGGAACCCTTTTATATGTCAAGTACGAAATCTTTAAAAAAAATATAGGTTAATTATACATCGTCGTCCTTTTGACGCACACTATTTCCGTATAAAAAAAAAACGACAATAGCTATAAACAAAATTTATACGTCTTATGTGTTATAATAAATAAATTAGATAATAGAATTTTCACAGCAAGCAGAGAACGACAAGTTGTAGTATTGGAGCAGGTAGAGAAGTTTGTTCGTCGTTTTGACGAGTACGTATGATTCTAGGGTTAAAATTATATTAAATTGGATTTCTACTTTCAATACAGAAATATGTATACAATATAAGAATAACTTTCTGGACAAGTTTGTATTTTTTCAATATCTATGTTATGGTTAGATAAAAACGATCTGTATATTTGTACATTATATATCAATACCATATATGTACATATAAGGTACAGCTTTCTTGTGTGATTGTTCCTTTTCTTACGCGTTACTTTTAGATACATCCATCTAATTTACCCATCCTAACTATCAGTTTTTTCCCTCTTATATTTCTCTGAGACATAAAAAAATATTTTTGCTCTAACGTAGACAGGAGTCAATAAGGAAATGTTCCAGTACAGTATGTTCCAAACAAGTTAATAAATATTTTGGGAGTATTTCAAATACACATCATATTGTAATAAATAAATAATAATAGTTTGTTTCACAAATAGTTACGAAACGAGATTACGTAAGAGTCTACGTTTGGAATTATTATGGTGGCTTAAAATGTTTGGTGATAACTCTTGAGCTGCTAAAATTTGTTTAAATCATTCAAAAGGAAATTTCAATTTGAGTTTTTTCTGCCGTGCCGTTTGATCCAAATTTGTAAGTATTATTATAATTTGAATGACTATGTAAAAATAAATATACGTTAAATAATAATTATTAATATTTTATAATAATTCAGTTAATATTTTAGATTTGCACAGTGGTTGATACTGATTGGTCTTGACGATCTAAATTTTCGTGTTGAATACTATTAATCAATTTATTGTCACAATTCATTTTGAAAAAAAGTTGCTTTTAATTGTCCATATAAATTAAGATGACCATTATTAACTCTGAATTTCACATGTATAAATGCAAAAAAGAACTTGCTTAATTGTTTGTACTTATATCAAAAAAGGATAGAAAGTGGAATACGTTACTGTCTGTAACACAGAACAAATAGAACGAATATAACTCTCTCTTTTCTGCAATCACTTATGTGCAAGTATGTGCATTTTACAGAACTATGTTGTCATTGACTTACAAGCTACCAATGGGTGTGTTTCAATTGTTGTCATATTGTTGGTGTGGTTGGTGTTGTGTTACCGTGTATACGTACATCTACGTAGCGCATACATATTATATATTTTTTTTAACATATGCGTATACAAGACACGCATACACATAACCATTTAGCGCACTACCACACACAACTCCGCGTGCACATATAGTGGTGGAATATCTTTTATCCTTTAGTATTACACTGATTTCAGTAGTATAGAAATATTACCGCTCGTTCTGTGTTATTCTGTGGTCTGTAATATGCAATCACCTTTATTATTATATACTGTAATATTTTTTTTATGAAACTATTTTTCTGAGACTCACTGTAGCAGTTTAAAATGTTGTTGTTAACATTATGTATTGTATACGTTAGAATAGGGGTGACTCCGTGGGCGTGACTCGTTCGTATGTGTTCTCCTACTGCGGTTTGACTGTTTTCATATGTATGAAGGAATGACGTATCGTGTTTGCTGGCCAAAATTAAATTTTTAAATAATAAAGAATTTGTTAAGAAAAAACAAGAACAAGTATATATATATATATATATATATATATATATATATATATATATATATATATATATATATATATATATATATATATATATATTTATATATTCAGATATCGCCAAAAAATCGAGTCCTAAATATATTTTTCCCCTAAAAAAGGGGAAATCCTATTTATCGGTTTTGTCGTTTCTGAGGTGCGGAGGGCGTGGTTTATTATTTTGGTCAAATTATCTATGAAAATATTGAGAGAAAATGATTTTTAGTAGAAAAAATGGAAAGCTTATAGTTGATTTATATAAGACATTTAAAGACATTTTGACATAAATATCAATAATTATTACGTAAATACGAGAAGAAAAATTTACATATTGGTAGATGTTGGTTTCATCTGTATAATAGAGCGCTCACTGTCTTATTGGGATTGGGAGGGGCAAAATATTCTCGTCGACGACAGCTACCGCTCTCTTAGATATATCAATAATTATATGTCAATAATTTTTATTATTAAATATGGTTTGTAATTTTGTATTTAATAACATATTAAATTTTTATCAAATTCCTTTGATACGTTACGATGGTGTATTTAGAAGAAAATACCCCTGTCGCAGCATTCTGCATAACATAGCGAATTTCCGTTTACAGAAAATAGTTTTTCTCCGAAAGCAGGTTACGTAGAATAATGGTATAAAAACCATTTTTATGTAATTTTTCTCCTCTTTCCAATGGTGTAAAAAAGTATGGTAGACTTTGGAATTTGGGAAAACCATGGCAAAAACTAATTTTTTTCACGAAAATTTCTCAAAAAACCATGTTTCAGGCATCAGACGTGTCTGGCTGAGGAACTCATTCAATATTTTTAATAGATTTGAGCGTTACTTTATAGTATTCCATATTTGATATTAGTAAATAAAAACACTTTACTTTGCAAAATACCACTTTTATTGAATATAAAAACTCTTATGACATGTTTCGGTCAATATTTCACCATTCTCAAACATTTTTGAGAATGGTCATATTGACCGAAACATGTTATAAAAGTTTTTATATTTATTTACTAACATCATTCAATATTTTTGGACTTTCAACGTTTTCACAAAATTTCTTAAAAATAAGATGTTTCGTCCTTGAGTTATCGTGCGGACACTTAGTAAACACACACATATATATATATATATATATATATATATATATATATATATATATATATATATAAACTTTAGTGAATGTCATTTTTAGTTTCTTTACCTACCGTTTTTTAAACATTTTTCGTGAAAAGATTTGATTTTAACACCATTGGAATGAGGTGGAATAATGACATAAAGAAGGTTTTTTCTATTTGCAATTATTCTATATCAACTAGTTTCCGAGAAAAACGTACTTTTATAAACGGAAATTCGCTATGTTATTTAGGATGCTGCGACAGGGGTATTTTAGTTCTGTTTGTGAAACATTGCGCTAAAAAATAGGATTGCTATTAATATGTTAAGTGGAGAAAAAACCTTGCCATACATGCGATGCTCGGAACATGGTCTTTTGGGGATTTTTCGTGAAAAAAATTAGTTTTTCGCAAAAATTTCCCCAAATTCAAAAATTTTTGCGACATTTTTTTACACCATTGAAAAGAGGCGGATTTTTTTACACCAAGTACAACTTGCACTTGGGGACTTTTTTATTTCATAATTTATTATGTACATGCATATAGATCTTTGACGAATGTGTTGGTAGTATCGTAGTACATATTATGTACATATCGCACATTGAGAATAAAACTGTTACAACTGCAAATTTTTCGTTTTTGAGATTTTTATATTATTGGATTCAGCTACATTTAAGCTATCGTTTGGTGAAATTTTCATCCTAAAATTCTAGAAAATAAAAAAGTTATAGTCCATAAACTTTTATTAAATTTTAACAACCTAAGAATAAATGGTTTAAGAAATTTTTGTTGCATGTGCAGTTGTAACAAAGAGACAACAAAAAATTAACTTTTTATTTAGATTAAAAAACGTATATGTATGTGATTTTTTTATTAAGTGGCTACATGTTAGTTAGAGTGGATTGTAGGTACATACAGAACTACACGCATTTTGGTATTCCTTCTTCTGTTATCATTTTTCAATGTAAGTGAATAATGAAGTTCACAATTTTAGTCATATTTAATGTTTATTGAGTTTAGACGAATCCTTTCGTAACAATATTGTAATTAAAGTATAATTATAATTTATTTTAATTTCAAAATATGGACGCTGATAAAGAAAAAATTAATTAGCAGCTCTTTCTGAATTTAATCGTATAATTTAAGCAATTTAAACCATATAATTTAAACAATTTAAATAATTTTATCAATTTAAATTTAAATAATGGACAGTTTTTGTCTTCTGCTTTAACTATTACTGTTAATTCGGATATATATTTTAATTTGGACGAAACTTTCCCAAATAATGCTAATGGAAATTTAACAACACCTGTTTCGGAAGGAAAGAAACGAAAGCGAAATCGCGATTTACTGGCGACAAATATACAAAAAGGTTTAATTAATACAGGGTCAGAACGTTATGTGTTTAATTACTTTTACTACTAAATGTCTAACAAATTATTATAAATTGATTGTATAATGGTTTAATTTATGATCTATTAGTCCCATTTCTTTGGTCGGCAATAAGAATATCTTCGAAAAAATTAGTTTTCATACTTTTCGAAAACGTAAACTTTTGATCGTAAATATCTCGTAAACGGTGCATCATAGCTCAAAAATAACGAAATTTTTGAAGGCTTAAGTGAAGCTAGTTGTGGGTATTCCGAACATACTGGGACTATCAAAACTTACTTTTCGTTACCGAAAATTATCGATACCGAGTTACTCATCATAAACTGATTATAATTAATTGATTCAGACTGATTAGTCAAATTGGTTTTGTCACCAATAAAATATTTCCAAAAAAATTAGTTTTCAATACTTTTCGAAAACGTAAACCTTTGGTCGTAAATATCTCGTAAACGGTACATCGTAGCTCAAAAATAACGAAATTTTTGAAGGCTTAAGCGAAGCAAGTTGTGGGTATTCCTAATATATTGGGACTGTCAAAACCTATTTTTCGTTATCGAAAATTATCGATATTGAAAAAAACGATATTTTTAAAATTTTAACGTGTAAATTTCTACATTTTCGTTATCATTTGTATTATAAAATTCTCTACTGTAATGAAAAAGTTTTTTTAGCGACAGCCTGCATATAAATTATTAAAGAACGAAATAATAGAAAATTGTTCTACATGTTTCAGTCATTTAAATGACCATCTTCAGGAAAAATCAATAATTCAGTTGTGAAACAACTGAGAAAAAATATCAAAAGGACATAACCTCCAAATGTCAAATGGATGTCAAAAATGACAAACGAAATAAAAGAAATTAAAAAATCAAAGAATCAAAAAATTAACGGACCCCATACGAAATAGGGAAAGTCAAAATCATGATAAAATATAAGAAGACGAGATGCGACCAAAATACTTACCGTATCAGGAAACATCAAGAATGAAAATGCAGGTTGTCGCTAAAAAAACTATTTCATTATTCATTTTACCTGCAGTTGGATTCTAATAATTTAAAATTCTCTACAATTTTTGGTAGCTTTTATTTCCAGTATTTTTTTTTTTTTTATAATAACGGATTCAATTTACGCGATCTTTTATCCGCATAAATTGAATTCCCCATGAAATGAATATTCACGTAAATTGAGGGACCTGTGTCGCGGTCTTTAATTAAAAACGAATTTGTAAAATAGTACAGCTAATTGTAAGTAATCGTTTTTACTCAGGTTTCGGGAAAATACTCAATAATTACCCAAATGGGAATATTCCCGGGAAAATTCCCATTGGGAATTTTGCCGTTGCCCATCTCTATCTGTAATACAGTTATGGAATGTGTTACCTTAAACAATTGCCATTAGAAAATTATATAAAGCGAAATTTTCAAAATTTCTGAAAAGTATTAGTTGCAGATACAACTTTGCGTCACCAACCAAAAGTAATATTTTGTGAAATAGTTAAGAAAAAATGTATTATTTGCAAATATAACATTATAATCCTAAACAGAATGGAACTTTTTGTAAAATAACTAAAAAATTTTTGGTTGCAACTGCAATGAAAATTTAAACTACTTATGAATTTTCTCGACAAAATTTTTATCACAACATTTAAAACTAACTGTTAGAATGAACCTAACAAAGTTTCAAAGTTCTAAGATGATTTGGAAAAAAGTTATTAGGTTTTAAATTTCTTCAAAATCTTATTTCTTTAATATCTTAAAATTAGTGATTTTCCAGTTGTAACAGTTTTATTCTCAATGTGCGATATTGTGTACTAATTCTATAAATCGTCATTTGACTTCAGTAACCAAATAATATATTATATACCTCTGTCGCAGCATCCTGCATAACATAGCGAGTGTCCGTTTATAAAAATTAATTTTTCTCGGAAACTAGTAGACATACAATAACAGTTTAAAGACCAATTTTGGCTATAATAGCTGAATTTCATTCTGGAAATTCGCTAAAAACTAGCAGAAAAAAAAAGAACGTCGAAACCATTCGTTTGGAATATTCTTTGAGAATAATAAAACGATACTTAAACAGCCGAATAGTTAGCACATATCGACTAACTGAACTAACAACGTCCCTTTTCGTTTGTAATATGTACGTACTCACGACATATCGAACGAACCAAAAATATCTACTAATTTTGTTCCAAAATAAGACAGAAACACTTCAAAACTGAAAAGACTTAAGGTTTATATATAAATTTATAGGTAAGAAAAATATTATTTTTCTTACCTATAAATTCCCATTAATTATTTTCATCTTTCTACTCTGAGGATGACCGAAAGGTTGAAAACGCGTTCAGTAAAAATAAAAATAATTTTTAATTCGTGAAATAGACAAAGTAATCGAACTTTAAATATTTTTCAATATTTAAAATGGAGTTTCACTAAGTAAATCTCTCAACAGTGAATTATTTAATAATTTTTTTGCTGAAAAATGCGCGTGTTATACATAAATCGAAGTCCAATTGCGGGAAAACCGCTAGCCGTTTCTGTTCTGTTGGCATGGCGTTTTCTAGGCTATTATATTGGTAACAACCAGCCGAAATTTGCACCATATCCTATGCATTTTTTTCTGGCAACTGACGGACAAAATTTTTTTGTGAAATAATTGTCTGTGATATCGATGACTGAAGTCAAAATTAGGGAAAATGGCTAGCCGTCTATTTTCTGCTAGCATGGCTTTTTCTAGCTTACTATATTAGTAATAACCAGCGAAGATCTAAACCAGGGGCATTCTTCAACAAAATAATTCGTTTGCCGTCAATTGCTAGGAAACCAAGCATAGGATCTGGTTCAAACTTTCGCTGGTTATTAATAATATAGTAAGCTAGATGAAAAAGTCATTTTTAAACAAAAATAAGTGATCCCAGTTCACAACGAGAAAATGTGATTTTTCGGTCTTAGGTATGAGATAATGGGACATAGCACTGCAAAAACCAATTTTTTCCCAAAATGGAATTTTTTATCAAAATGCGTTAAGAATCGAATATTTGTGATGAAAAAGTCGTTTTTTAAAAAATATAAGTGATCTTAGTTCACTTCGAGAAATTTTGATTTTTCGGTCTTACGTATGGGATAATGGGATATGGCATTGCAAAAACCAATTTTTACCGAAAATGGAATTTGTGATCAAAATGCGTAAAAAATTGCATATTGAAGGACTCAAAAGCAAGATAATGGATAATGACTTTCTTAATTTTCTAAAACAGTTTGATATAGTAGTTTTAGTTGAAACATGGCTTAGTAATAATGATACAACATGGCTTAGTAATGATGATCAACAAAATAATTCGTTTGCCGTCAATTGCTAGAAAACCAAGCATAGGATCTGGTTCAAAATTTCGCTGGTTATTAATAATAATTAATAACCAGTAAGCTAGAAAACACCGTGCCAGCAGAAAATAGACGGCTAGCCATTTCTCGAAATTTGACTTTGAATCATGTATTATAAGTTTTTTTTTTTTCAGTAAAAAATCTTTTTCCGTTAATTTCCAGAAAACCACGCATAGGATCGGCTTCAAACTTTCGCTGGTTATTACTAATATAGTAAATTGAAAACGCCATGCCAGCAGAAAATAGACAGATATCCGTTTTCCCGAAATTTGACTTTTAATTATGTAAGATTGGAGCATTCAAACTATCGCTGGTTGTTACTCATATAGAAAGCTAGAAAACACGATGCCAGCAGAAAATAGGCGACTAGCGTTTTCCCGAAATTTGACCTTTAATCATTTATTATAGGCGCATTTTTCAGACAAAAAAATTTATTCCGTTAATTGGCAGAAAACCACACTTAGGATCTGGTTCAAACTTTCGCTGATTGTTACTCATATAGTAAGCTAGAAAACTCCATGCCAGCAGAATATAGACGGCTAGCCGTTTTCCCCGAAATTAGACTTTTAATCATGTATGATAGGCGCATTTTTCAGCAAAGAAATTTGATTTCTTCAACTGGCAGAAAACCACGCATAGGATCTGGTTCAATATTTCGCTGGTTGTTACTCATATAGTAGGCTAGAAAACGCCAAGCCAGCAGAAAATAGTCGGCTAGCTGTTTTGCCGAAATTTGACTTTGAATCATGTATAATGGGCGCATTTTTCAGCAAAAAAATTTGATTCCTTCAATTGGCAGAAAACCACGCATAGGATCTGGTACTCGTTCAATCTTTTCTTGGCTGCTACTCATATAGTAGGCTAGAAAACGCCATGCCAGCAGAAAATAGGCGGCCAGCCGTCTTCCCGAAATCTGACTTTTAATAATGTATAATAGGGCATTTTTCAGCAACAAAATTTAGATTCCTTCAATTGGCAGAAAACCGCGCATAGGATCTGGTATAATCTTTCGCTGGTTGTTACTCATATAGTAAGCTAGAAAACGGCATGTCAGCAGGAAATAGACGGCTAGCCGTTTTCCCGAAATTTGACTTTTAATCATTTATTACAGGCGCATTTTGCAGAGAAAAAATTTATTCCGTTAATTGGCAGAAAACTACGTATGGGATCTTGTTCAAACTTTCGGTGGTTGTTACTTATATAGCAAGCTAGAAAACGCCATGCCAGCAGAAAATAAGCTACTAGCCGTTTTCACGAAATTTGACTTTAAATCATGTATAATAGGCGCATTTTTCAGCAAAAAACTTTGGTTTCTTCAATTGGCAGAAAACCACGCATAGGATCTGGTTTAATCTTTCGCTGGTTGTTACTCATATAGTAAGCTAGAAAACGCTATGCCAGCAGAAAACAGGCGCCTAGCCGTTTTCCCGAAATTTGACTTTTAATCATTTATTATAGGCGCATCTTACAGAGAAAAAATTTATTCCGTTAACTGGCAGAAAACCAGGATCTGGTTCAAACTTTCGCTGGTTATTACTCGTATAGTATGCTAGAAAACACCATGCCAGCAGAAAATATACGGCTAGCCTTTTTAAAATTTGTCTTTTAATCACGTATGATAGGCGCGTTTACAGCAAAAATTTGATTCCTCCAATTGGCAGAAAACCGGGCATAGGATCTGGTTTAAACTTTCGCTGGTTGTTACTCATATAATAAGCTAGAAAAGGCCATGCAAGCAGAAAATTGACTAACTTCGTTTTTTAAATCGGCTAAGTTATCGGTTAAATTTTCGATGATAAGTTAGTTAACTTCAGGAACTTATAGCTCGTCTAGACAATACAATAGCTTTCCTAGATTTTCGTTTTTCATTTCCAGTATTTGCCTCAATTAGTTATCCAACTGTACATGATTTCTTTCCCGTGTATATCTTTGGCAGTCCAACAGAATATGTTCTCTATTGAGGTTAACGTTACAGCTAGTACAAACAAGGGGTTCTTCTTTTCTCAATAGATGTGAATGTGTCAGTTTACAATGCACAATACGAAGATGAGCTAATATTACTTGGTGAGATCTTGTAAATTTTTTTGTGTTGTGTTCTCGTTTGGTAGTAACTTTTACTTTTCTGAGTAGGTTCATTGTTGCAATATTTAAACAAGTATTTTCCAATTTTTTTCTAATTATGATCTTTATATGATTTTTGACGTCTTCAACTGTATTTTCATTTACATCAGTGTTTTCTTTTCCAGCAGCTGTTTTAGCATAGTGGTCTGCAACTTCGTTGCTACTATGTGAGACTCTATCCAAACGTAGAAATGTTAACGCTGGCCAGGTTAACTTCTCTCTTAAGGAGTTGAAGACAACTAAAAGAATCTGTACAAAATAATTGATCTCAGTTCACTTCCAGAAATTGTGATTTGTTGGTCTTACGTATCGGATATGGCATTGCAAAAACCAGTTTTTTCCAAAAATCGAACTTTTGACCAAAAAGCGATAAAAATCGCATATTTGTGATGAAAAAGGTATTTTTAAACAAAAAATCTGTGATTTCACTTCACATCGAGAAATTGTGATTTTTCGGTTTTAGGTATGGGAAAATGGGATATGGCGCATTGCTAAAACCAATATTTCCGAAAAAGGAATTTTTTGATCAAAATGGATTAATAATTCATATTTGTGATGAAAAAGTCATTTTTAAACAAAAATAAGTGATCCCAGTTCACAACAAGAATATGTGATTTTTCGGTCTTAGGTGTGGGATAATGGAATATATATAGCAATGCAAAAAACCAATTTTTTTCGAAAATGGAAATTTGACCAAAATGCGTTAAAAATCGCATATATGTGATGAAAATGTCATTTTAAAACAAAAATATGTGATTTCGCGTTACATCGAGAAATTGTGATTTTTCGGTCATAGGTAGGTGATATGGCATATGGCATTAGGTAGGCGATATGACACTGCCAAAAGAAATTTTTTCCGAAAAAGGAATTTTTGATCAAAATTCGTTAAAAATCGCATATTTGTAATGAAAAAGTCATTTTTAAACAAAACTAAGTGATATAAGTTCACTACATGAAATTGTGATTTTTCGGTCTTAGCTAGGTGATATGTCATTGCAAAAATCAATTTTTTCCGAAAAGTAAATTTTTGATCAAAATGCGTTAAAAATCGCCTATTTATGATGAATTGGGCCACTTTTAAAAAAAAAAATTGTGATTTCACTTCACATCGAGAAATTGTGATTTTTCGGTCTTAGGTATGGGATAATGGGATATGGCATTGCAAAAACAAATTTTTTCCGAAAAGTGAATTTTTGATCAAATGCGTTAAAAATCGCCTATTTGTGACGAAAAAGTCATTTTTAAACAAAAATATTTGATTTCACTTCATATCGAGAAATTGTAATTTTTCGGTCTTAGGTAGGTGATATGGCATATGACATTAGGTAGGCGATATGGCATTGCAAAAATAAATTTTTTCCGAAAATGGAAATTTGACCAAAATTCGTTAAAAATCGCATATATGTGATGAAAAAAGTCATTTTTAAACAAAAATATGTGATTTCACTTCACATCGAGAAATTGTGATTTTTCGGTCTTAGGTATGGGATAATGGGATATGGTATTGCAAAATAACCAGTTTTTTCCGAAACTGGAAATTTGACCAACATGCGTTAAAAATAGCATATATATGTGATGAAAAAGTCATTTTTAAACACAAATGTGATTTCACTTCACATCCCGAAATTGTGACTTTTCGGTCTTAGGTACGGGATAATGGGATATGGCATTGCAAAAACAAATTTTTTCCGAAAAGTGAATTTTTGATCAAAATGCGGTAAAAATCGCCTATTTGTGATGAAATAGTATTTTACAATATAAGTTCGGTAAGTTGCATTTACTGATCGAGAAAATGTTGCGAAAACGAGACCCGCAGGGTCGAGTTTTTGCAATTTTCGAGATCAGTAAATGCACTTAACGCATCGTGTATTGTATAATATTTTTTGCACGATCGATTTAAAATAATTAAAGAATAAAAATATGTTAAATAAAAAATAAAATTCGGATAATATAGGTGAAATTTATATTTCTATGTTATGACATAGAATGCCATGAATAAATATTATAAATATTCATAACAACTAATACGAATCTTTGTTAGTGACAACTGACAACTATATTTGTAAATAAAAAATTAAGTGTCAATATTTCACTGGCGTGAATATTTTTTCTGAATTTTCTATTAAAAAAATTGAGGAAAATAGTTTGTTAAACTATAATATTTGTGAGAATAATGAAATTGATGAAGCATTTTATTTTTGGGTGCAAATTTGTTCTCGAAAAATGAAAGGAAGATTACGAAAACCACAGAAAATTTTAATGATAGAACGACCCTTTGAAATGTCAATAAAATAAGAAGATTAATGCCAAAAATAATAATAATAATGTGCAAACTAGTGAAAATTTTCATATTAATCGATTTATTTTCCTAACTGTTCAAATTGTACTTTTAATTTCAATATAAATAAATAATTACAATCATTTTTGATCTAATTTCACTTACCGCACTCCTATTTACTTACCACGCATCTATTTCACTTACCGCACTGTTATTTTTTGGTTTCCATGGATATAAGCAAATGTTCGGGAAATGTAACTTACCATCATTGTCAACAGCGTCGGTAAATGCATGAAAATACACGATCGTGCAAAAAAGTCATTTTTAAACAAAAATATTTGATTTCACTTCATATCGAGAAATTGTAATTTTTCGGTCTTAGGTAGGTGATATGGCATATGGCATTAAGTAGGCGATATGGCATTGCAAAAATAAATTTTTTCCGAAAAAGGAATTTTTGATCAAAATTCGTTAAAAATCGCATATTTGTGATGAAAAAGTCATTTTTAAACAAAAATAAGTGATCCCAGTTCACAACGAGAAAATGTGATTTTTCGGTCTTAGGTATGGGATAATGGTATATAGCAACCAATTTTTTCCCAAAATGGAATTTTTTATCAAAATGCGTCAAGAATCGCATATTTGTGATGAAAAAGTCCTTTTTTAAAAAATATAAGTGATCTTAAAGGAAAGGTATCCAACTGTATCTCTCAAAAATTTTTGAAACTTTGGTGGATTGTAGATCTTACTAAAAGTAATCACGGGCCCTATTTCGTTCGTGCCCATAAGCAGTTGTAGGGGGGTGAAAATCACTGCTGAACATTAGAGTTTTTTCAATATTCTTAAATATCTTGGAAATGGTAAAAGTTTTAGTAGGGAAACTTTATATTTGTAAATGGCACTTTAAGATCTTTATTATGATACCAAAATTAGAGTTATAAAAATCATTGGGGTTTTCTCCCCCACCCCCAACCCCTAATTTTATCGGGTATATTTTGGTAAAAGAGAAGGCTGTTATGTGTAAATAAAAGAATTTTTAATTAATATATTTTACATCACACCAGTTTATTTCTTTTTGCATAAATATACCCTTTGCTAATATTAATTTGGAAAAATTTTAATTTTTTGAAATGTGCAAAAAATATGGTCAGAAAATCTCGTATTTTAGTAATGAATTGCTACAAACTTACGATATACATTAAAGTACATAGGTTAGAAAGAAAAAATGCAGTGCACCCCCCCCCCCCGCCATGCTTTACTGATATCTATACCAATCGTATTTATTTATTTACTTATTTATATATTTTTATTTATCTATACAATTTTCCATATTTTAACCTCTGGATATCTATGGATTTCGACTCTGGAAACAATTCATCACAGTATTTCCAGATAATGTAATTCTAAAAGAGTATGCTATTGATTTACATCGCCGTAACAATATTCTCTAGATCACAATCAGTTTTCGTCGTCTCGTTTTCAAAATTTGTTCAAGTATGAATGGTATGAAAGTGGATATATTGACCAACGAACAGAAAACCTTGAAAATCCTGCAACATATTGCTTTTTCAAAGAAGAAAGAGAAGCACCAAAGTGTAGTGTATGTGGTAACCCCGCTTTTATAAGATTTGCTTGGTGTGGACAATATTTTTGTTTTGAACATCTTCATGAACAATATCATTATTGTATAGATTACAAACCTTAAAATATTGAAAATTGTATCGATAAATAAAAAGAAATAAATAAGAAGTTAAATTAATAAGATTTTTATTGATATCAGTAAAGCATGGGTGGGGGGGGGGGGGGGCAGTGTATTTTTTCTTTCTAAAGTATGTACTTTAAAGTATATCGTAAGTTTGTAACAATTTATTACTAAAATACGAGATTTTTTTGACCATATTTTTGCTCATTATTAAATCAAAAAGTTAAAATTTTTCCCTAGTTAACATTAGCAAAGGGTGTATTTATGCTAAAGGAAATAAACTGTTGTGATGTAATATATATTAGTTAAAATTTCTTTTATTTACACATAACAGCCTTCTCTTTTACCAAAATATACCTGATAAAATTAGGGGTTGGGGTGGGGGAGGAAACCTCAATGACTTTATATCTTTAATTTTGGTATCATAATAGAGATCTTATAGTGCCATTTACAAAGTGAGTGACTCTTTTGGGAGTGACTCTTTGCTGTCTTTTTGGTGTCTTTTTGATGTAATTTTGGTGTAATTTGGTGTATTTTTGGTGTAATTTGGTGTATTTTTTGGTGTATTTTTGGTGTAATTTGGTGTATTTTTGGTGTAATTTGGTGTATTTTTTGGTGTAATTTGGTGTATTTTTGATGTATTTTTGGTGTAATTAGGTGTATTTTTGATGTCATTTTGGTGTATCGCCAACGGTGGTGATGAAAAAATTGCGGGTAAAGGGTTATATTTACGACCCTATAGGAGGCTTTAAAATAAACTTTTAACATTTTATGAGTTGTAAACTAAACCAATAGTGTAACTTTTCCAATAGCTGTATACCAAAGTTAATTATTTAATAAAATATTTTAATTTATGTGAGTGTTATTATTTCTTACATACCACAGTCCTTAAACAATTCCTTAAAAAAGATCGTCGAAGTGATTATTCTTACAACGAACTATCCAATGTATATTTTCAGAGCTATTAAAATAGGTAATGTTTTTACTTGCTCCTGAATATAGGCAATTAAATTGCATTGTTCCGTTGACGTTCTGACATAACAGAACATATGTCCAAACTATGTAATTCTTGCCAATAAGTATTCACCCATATTTTTAATGATTTGTTAAAAATAAAGTATCGTCGAAAAATAATGATCTAAAACTGCTGTGCAGGAAAGGGTTAATTAATTGAATTCAGCATAATTCCGGAAAAATAAAATAAAATTTCATACTCCAAATTAAAGTTTTCATCCGCTCTTGAAAACGATGACAATTATTTTACTTTCCACCCTGTATACGTATATATTCTTATGGTATAAAATTACATAAAGGAATGTTACGTTTTTTTGCATTAGACATAATTTTCAATTCGTTTGCTTAGAAATAATATTTGTCTTTAACTGATAATTTTTTAGGTGTTTTTACAAAATTAAACTGCGAATAGTTTAAAAACATTTCACTGTCTATAAAAAGCAAATTTTTATGTAGCACTTTTTTTCAATACCTACCTATCTTTCTATAACTATTGTTTATGGTAAAAATATTGGAATATATAAACATAATAATTATTATTCAAAATTTTACTTTGCACAACACCACTTTTTTGAAAATTTACTTTGTAAAATACCACTTTTTGAAAATTTTTTATGACTTGTTTTGATCAATGGGTTAAGTTTCGTTGGATTCGGTTTCATACATTTTCGGATTTTGATTTTATTTATCTTTTATTTACATAGTAGCCGTATACCCAATGGGATTGCCCATCGACAATATCTCTTTATTAGGTACTCACTTTGCGCTCACTTTTAATGTTTTTCAAAAGCATAAATCAATATCCACGATGAACTTCCCATATGAACTTTCATTTTCTGTTTAGAGATATAGTAAAGTAATCATGGGTATTTATAAGGTACGTATTTAAAAAAAAATACACTTAGATATTTATAACGTAAGTATGTAACAATTTTTAGCTGATTAATATATATTCTGATATTAAATAACATCAAAGAATGTATACGTAGATTTAAAAAATGTACAGAGTGATACATTTTTGTAAAATTTACGAGTATATATGGCGTACCATAATTCTAAATGGAGTTTTTATATATAGGGTAGACCGGGGTTAGTTGGGGTACAGAGGTAAGTTGAACATGTAAAAATTACCCCACACAAAAGATATGGTCAAATTACCACACTTAAATAATCAGTCTTATCCAATTAACCACATTAAAGAGGTAAGTTGAACATATAAAAATTACACCACACAAAAGATATGACAAAATTACGGTTATTTGGATAAGGGTGACTTAAATAAGTTAGGGTAGACCGGGGTTAGTTGGGTACAGAGGTAAGTTGAACATGTAAAAATTACCCCACACAAAAGATATGGTCAAATTACCACACTTAAATAAATCAGTCTTATCCAATTAACCACATTAAAGAGGTAAGTTGAACATATAAAAATTACACCACACAAAAGATATGACAAAATTACGGTTATTTGGATAAGGGTGACTTAAATAAGTTACCCTTATCCAATTAACCATATTAAAGAAATTTGTATCATTTATAAATAATTTTTTTGAAATATTTATATGGAAATATTATCACAATTAATACATATATATGTATCACTAGTATTAGGTACGCAATTAATATGCGCCCAATTTTTGCACAACTGACATTCAATCCACGTTTCTTTGGGGCTACACTTTGAAAATAGTTCATTGCATATTAAGCAAGAAATCCTTGGTAATAATATTAAGCAATTACTATTAATACAAATATTAATTTTTTTAGTAACTTTTTTACACTTTTTTTTATATTTTGTTCTTTCTCTAATGTTTTTATTTCTATTGAATCGGTTAAAACACTAGATTTTCTTTTCCTCTTGGTTTGACCCTGTTCTTTTGAAGCAGCCCTTGGGTACGGTCGAACTATTTCTGGAGAAAATATTGTAGGTGATGATGTTAAAATTTGCGATTCTGGGGGATCAGTTACGAATGACGGAGCTAAATCATCTTGAGTAAAAATATTTTCATTATATGGAAATATTCCAGTCTTTTTAAATCCTTTTATGATATTTGTATTAGTTGTAGCTAATGGTAATGAATCTGCTACTATTTTTGGGATATCATATATTGTTATTTTTTCACCTGGATTATTTCTTAACCATAAATCTTGTGCAGTTGAAGCATATTTCTTAAATGGTCCATACACAGCCACATCAAGTGGTTGTAATTTATGGCTACAATGTGGTGGAAAGGATAACATTACGATCCCATTATCTTTCGCTAAGTTTAAGGTTGGTACATGTAAATGTGAGGAATGATTATCTAATAAGAGTAATACTGGATTATTAATAGATGGTTTAACGTGTGCGATGAAATGCTGCATGTACATAAAAAATTCTTCATTTGTTACCCAACCGCTAGAATTTCCTGCACCAATAGAACCTTTTGGTCCATTATTAATAAAATGATTTTTATATTTTTTTCGTGGAAATACGAACATAGGAGGCACTGTATTTCCGTTTGCAGAAACAGCACATATTAGTGTGACATTAGTGCCCCGTTCAGCAGAAGTTATGGAGCCAACATTTTTTTTACCTTTGGCAGCAATTATTTTAGTAGGTCTTAATACAGTACTAATTGAGGTTTCATCAACATTATAAATATTTGATGCGGTAAATTGATATTTATTCTTAACTTCAGCTAATTTTGTGAAAAATGGTTTTACATTTTGAACATTAAATGATGTCGCTCGTCCGATACTTGTTGCTTCTGGTTTTCTAATTGATAATTCTCGATTCCTTTTTAGAAAACTAGTAAGCCACTCTTTGCCAGCTATTTTATTAATTTTCCATATTTCAGGCATTTTAATATTAAATTTTTCAGCACACTCATAAGCAAGCTGGCGAACATTTTTCGGAGTCAATCCATAAAATATCGAAGCCATTTGTAGTAAATAATCTTTTAATGCAATTTCCTGGTCCTTAGAAAATACTTGTCTAGGTTTTTTATAACCAATTGTCAGTAAATCTTGCGTTTCCTTATTTTTGTAAAATGAGTGTACATTATAATATATAAAATGAGTGTACATTATAATATATAAAATAGCATTGTGAAATAAAAGCACATAATATATGAAGGTATATGCACTTAAACTTTGTAATTAAACAATTACGGTCACATACAAAAAGTAGTCACAAACGCCACAAACTTCACAAACACAAATCGTTCACATTTTTATATGTAAAATTTATAATTTTGAAGAAAATTTCAATTTTTGTAAAATTAATATATATTAAAACCACTTTTTAAGTAATAGTTTAAAAAATAGAAACAAGTTCGCATTTACATGTATTTTGTTAAAAGTAACACAATTCGTTCACTTTTATTATATATAAAATTTATAGTTTTGGAAAAAATTACAAATTTTTTTAAAATTAATAATGGTTGTAACCACTTGTAAGAATAATTGAAAAAAATAATAAAAACAAGTTCACAAAAAACAATGTTTAAGTACATATAACAACACATATTATGTGCTTTAACTTCACGACGGTGTATTGTACACTAAACTTTTTATGTTTCCTATCATTTAATATATTCTGGTTTATAAAAAAAGGGGGAAACATCACAAACACATACGTGTTACTAAACATATATGTGATATATGTGGTATGTTATTATGTATGTTTTAATATTTAAACAAGGGTGCCACCCCAACACATCTTACTGAATATATATATATATATATATATATATATATATATATATATATATATGTATGTAATATGTGTTATGTATATGTAGTTAAAATACAAATGAATATATATATGTAAAACTTTTTATGTTTCCTATCATTTAATATATTCTGGTTTATAAAAAAGAGGGAAACATCACAAACACATACATGTTACTAAACATATATATGATATATGTGGTATGTTATTATGTATGTTTTAATATTTAAACAAGGGTGCCACCCCAACACATCTTACTGAATATATATATATATATATATATATATATATATATATATATATATATATATATATATATATGTATGTATGTAATATGTGTTATGTATATGTAGTTAAAATACACATGAATATATGTAAAACATTTTATGTTTCCTATCATTTAATATATTCTGGTTTATAAAAAAGAGGGAAACATCACAAACACATACATGCTACTAAACATATATATGATATATGTGGTATGTTATTAGTATGTTTTAATATTTAAACAAGGGTGCCACCCCAACACATCTTACTGAATATATATATATATATATATATATATATATATAGTATATATATATATATATATATATATATGTATGTAATATGTGTTATGTATATGTAGTTAAAATACAAATATTGATTTTATTTTTCTTACGTATTTAGAAAGGTTTTTTATATGATATTGTATGTATACAGTATTGAAATGGCTTTTTATCTTATGATAATGTATGAAAAATGTAGATTTAAAATACTAATGGAAGTAAAATATTTTAATACGTTAACAAAAGTCAGGTGAATGTATAATATTTTAACCAAAAGTAAGTTAAAGTATTGAAATATTGGTATATGTGAATGTTTTATTATGATTTTTCTAACTATTCATAAAAGTTGATAAAAACGACATCATAAATAACAAATTATAAATTTACTCTTAAACTATTATTTTTACATAAAAAAATACTTATCCACATTTGTTTATTTTAAGAAAATACATCATAATTTTAAAAAAAGTTTTAATATTTATGAATTTTTAATAGTTTTGTATCTTATGATATGTATGAAAAATGTAGATTTAAAATACTAATGGAAGTAAAATATTTTAATACGTTAACAAAAGTCAGGTGAATGTATAATATTTTAACCAAAAGTAAGTTAAAGTATTGAAATATTGGTATATGTGAATGTTTTATTATGATTTTTTCTAACTATTCATAAAAGTTGATAAAACGTACATCATAAATAACAAATTATAATTTTACTCTTAAACTATTATTTTTACATAAAAAATACTTATCCACATTTGTTTATTTTAAGAAAATACATCATAATTTTAAAAAAAGTTTTAATATTTATGAATTTTTAATAGTTTTGTATCTTATGATAATGTATGAAAAATGTAGATTTAAAATACTAATGGAAGTAAAATATTTTAATACGTTAACAAAAGTCAGGTGAAGGTATAATATTTTAACCAAAAGTAAGTTAAAGTATTGAAATATTGGTATATGTGAATGTTTTATTATGATTTTTCTAACTATTCATAAAAGTTGATAAAACGTACATCATAAATAACAAATTATAAATTTACTCTTAAACTATTATTTTTTACATAAAAAATACTTATCCACATTTGTTTATTTTAAGAAAATACATCATAATTTTAAAAAAAGTTTTAAAATATATGAATTCTTAAAAATTTTGTATCATTTACTATTAATATGTAAACATTTTTTCTAAGTTCAAATATACATTGATTTTGTATGTAAGCGATGTTGTTGCAGTCATCTAGCTTATATTGAGTACAAAACATCGTCTTACGATGTGTGTTGTTACTGTACTATGTTTTATGTGTCTATATAAAAATCAAAAAAACTGAAAAAAAAATGAAAAATTTTAAAAAAAAATTCTTATATTTTAATATAAACTTTAAAAAACTTCATTAATAATTATATATTTTATAGTTTTTATCATTTTTATAACAAATTAAAACAAAAAAATATAAAAAAAAGTAAAATTTACCACGCTGCAAAATCCAAAACTTATATATGATGATGGTACCTTTTTAAATATCGATGTGTGTAGTTGACTTAAACATTATGAACGGTTCGGTCAAAGTATATATAGCTATATGTATGGTGTAAGATCATTACATTAATAGTTTTATTTTGACTAAGTTCTGTTCTTTTGAAATATTATTTTTTGTTAAGTTGATATTTTCAAATAATTTTTATTTACTACAGTAACATCGTAAAGGTACTTCATCGAAAAATTATGAAAATATATAAAGTAAGTGTTTTGGTATTAAAAAAAAATATGTGTTTTTATTTATTAAAAATTTTTATGATTTTTATTAATAATTCACATATATTTTTATTAACCCAAAACCATTTATATATAATTTTTATAATTTTTTAATATTATCCTATATTATGTCAAAGCAAGTCCATGGGCTATAGGTGTTAAGCCTTAGGCTCTTATGTGGACAAACAATTTTATAAAATAAATTTTTTAATAAATTTATAATGCAGAAACTCACTACATACCAAGCGCGAATGAAGTGTGTTATTCGAACGTTAAATAAATATATATTTTATATATTTAAAAATTGTCGCATACAATCTAGCGAAGAGTTATGAGCAAATGGTTTGAATTATTTCAATAAAACTATATTACTTAAAATATATGGTAATAGTTTTTATTCAAATATGAATATTTTCAAAAAAGAATTTTTTTTATTTTTTTAAATATTAAAAATTTTAGAAAATATTTTTTATATAAAAAGTAACAAAAGAAATAAATTTATTTTTATTTCAATTTTTGTTATAATTTTTATATGTTTATATCTGTTTATGAAGAAATTTCATACTGATTAATAAATGAAAAACTTTTTAAAATATTTTTTTTTTTTAAATTGGAATAATTTTATTAAGTTTGGAACATACAGTTCCCTGGTTGATCCTGCCAGTAGTCATATGCTTGTCTCAAAGATTAAGCCATGCATGTCTCAGTACAAGCCATATTAAGGTGAAACCGCGAAAGGCTCATTATATCAGTTATGGTTCCTTAGATCGTACATACATTTACTTGGATAACTGTGGTAATTGCTAGAGCTAAAACATGCAAACAGAGTTCCGACCAGAGATGGAAGGAATGCTTTTATTAGATCAAAACCAATCGATGTTAACATATTTTTATAATATATTTTATGTTTTTTTATAATTTCATATATATATATTTAATATATGTGCATCGTAATAATTTGGTGACTCTGAATAACTTTTAGCTGATCGCACGGTCTTTATAGTACCGGCGACGCATCTTTCAAATGTCTGCCTTATCAACTGTCGATGGTAGGTTCTGCGCCTACCATGGTTGTAACGGGTAACGGGGAATCAGGGTTCGATTCCGGAGAGGGAGCCTGAGAAACGGCTACCACATCCAAGGAAGGCAGCAGGCGCGCAAATTACCCACTCCCGGCACGGGGAGGTAGTGACGAAAAATAACGATACGGGACTCATCCGAGGCCCCGTAATCGGAATGAGTACACTTTAAATCCTTTAACGAGGATCCATTGGAGGGCAAGTCTGGTGCCAGCAGCCGCGGTAATTCCAGCTCCAATAGCGTATATTAAAGTTGTTGCGGTTAAAAAGCTCGTAGTCGAATTTGTGTCCTACACTGTCGGTTCACCGCTCGCGGTGTTTAACTGGCATGTTTTGTGGGACGTCCTACCGGTGGTGAGGTATAAATTATATATTGTATAATATGGTTATAAATACTTGTATTTTTATTTAAATTTTTATTTTTATGGTAAGTTATTATTTATATTTTTACTTGCTTGACAAGTTTAAAGTATACTAGTTAAATTTTATATACTAATATGTACATTAAAGTATAATTTATCGTAAGTGTTAAAGTTATTTATTTTTTATAATTTAAATAATGGAGACAGCCTCCCAATTATAATCCTATCGCGGTGCTCTTAATTGAGTGTCGAGATGGGCCGGTACGTTTACTTTGAACAAATTAGAGTGCTTAAAGCAGGCTTTAAAATTTAAATAGTGCCTGAATATTGTGTGCATGGAATAATGGAATAGGACCTCGGTTCTATTTTGTTGGTTTTCGGAAGTTTTTCCGAGGTAATGATTAATACGGACAGATGGGGGCATTCGTATTGCGACGTTAGAGGTGAAATTCTTGGATCGTCGCAAGACGGACAGAAGCGAAAGCATTTGCTAAAAATGTTTTGATTGATCAAGAACGAAAGTTAGAGGTTCGAAGGCGATCAGATACCGCCCTAGTTCTAACCATAAACGATGCCAGCTAGCGATCCGCCAAAGTTCCTCCGATGACTTGGCGGGCAGCTTCCGGGAAACCAAAGCTTTTGGGTTCCGGGGGAAGTATGGTTGCAAAGCTGAAACTTAAAGGAATTGACGGAAGGGCACCACCAGGAGTGGAGCCTGCGGCTTAATTTGACTCAACACGGGAAACCTCACCAGGCCCGGACACCGGAAGGATTGACAGATTGAGAGCTCTTTCTTGATTCGGTGGGTGGTGGTGCATGGCCGTTCTTAGTTGGTGGAGCGATTTGTCTGGTTAATTCCGATAACGAACGAGACTCTAGCCTACTAAATAGACGTACTTTATTACCGGCATCTCAAGGCCCATCGGCTGTATTGTTACTGAATGTTATTTGTATATTTTGTTTTAATATATTTATAAT
>JAPWDM010000005.1:54468453-54478453 GCA_035578155.1 Brachynemurus nebulosus | reverse complement strand
TTTATCGTATATTAACCAACTTGTATTTGTTAGTGACAAAATTTATTATTATTATATATTATAATTTTTTATGGTATATTTATAATTTATAAAATTATTGCACTACTATATGTTGTGTATAATAACGAGGTATGCACTTCTCATCTTGTAGGACGTCGCGACCCGTTAAATATTGATTTATGAAATATTTTTGTGCATTGTATATTATATTATAAATTTTTATTTATTTGTGTAATATATGCCTATATTATCTAATTAATTGTTTGACGGTATAAATATTCATAATATAAGATTAAGTGTAAAAATTTTTTTTTTTACACGTTCATTACCTAAAACGAGTATATATGGGTTTTATTAGGTTTTTTATATTTCTTAATAAAACATATGATTTTATTTGGTTTTTATACCAATAAATCATACCATATTACTGTCAGTTTTTAGGTATTAATTTGAACAATAATCTTTTTGTCAGCGACGCTATAGCTTTGGGTACTTTCAGGACCCGTCTTGAAACACGGACCAAGGAGTCTAGCATGTGCGCAAGTCATTGGGAATAAAATATTTTTTCATCGAAATATTAATAAATTTTATGAAACCCAAAGGCGAAATGAAAGTAAAATAATTTTTTTAAAAAAGATTTTTATTTTTTTTTATTATAAATTTGAGGGAGGATATATTTTTATTATGTATTAAATACCGCACTCCCAGGGCATCTTATATTATTCTTATAATTTTTTTATAATTTTTATTATGAATAAAGGTGCACCTAGAGCGTACACGCTGGGACCCGAAAGATGGTGAACTATGCCTGGTCAGGACGAAGTCAGGGGAAACCCTGATGGAGGTCCGTAGCGATTCTGACGTGCAAATCGATCGTCGGAACTGGGTATAGGGGCGAAAGACTAATCGAACCATCTAGTAGCTGGTTCCCTCCGAAGTTTCCCTCAGGATAGCTGGCGTTCATCATTCAACGAGTCTCATCCGGTAAAGCGAATGATTAGAGGCCTTGGGGCCGAAACGACCTCAACCTATTCTCAAACTTTAAATGGGTGAGATCTCTAGCTTGCTTAAAATCATATATTGATTTTATTTTTAATTTTATATATATGTGAAGCTATGAGAATAATATTTTTAATTAAGATAATATTTTTGGATCAGAATGCCAAGTGGGCCACTTTTGGTAAGCAGAACTGGCGCTGTGGGATGAACCAAACATAGAGTTAAAGCGCCAAAATCGACGCTTATGGGATACCATGAAAGGCGTTGGTTGCTTAAGACAGCAGGACGGTGGCCATGGAAGTCGGAATCCGCTAAGGAGTGTGTAACAACTCACCTGCCGAAGCAACTAGCCCTGAAAATGGATGGCGCTGAAGCGTCGTGCTTATACTCTCTATCGTCAATTGTTATTATAGATATTTATTATTTTTATAAAAATTTTTAAATATCATGAAAACTTGACGAGTAGGAGGGTCGCGATGGTGTGCGCGGAAGGATTGGCCGTGAGGCTGTCTGGAGCCGCCATCGGTGCAGATCTTGGTGGTAGTAGCAAATACTCCAGCGAGGCCCTGGAGGACTGACGTGGAGAAGGGTTTCGTGTGAACAGCCGTTGCACACGAGTCAGTCGATCCTAAGCCCTAGGTGAAAACCGATGTTAATGTTGATGTGTTTTAATAAATTATATAATTATTTTTATAAATAATTATTATTTAAAATAATAAAATTTTATAAAATAAATAAATAAATAATAAATAATTACATCCATTGGGCGAAAGGGAAACCGGTTCCTATTCCGGTACCCGGCAGCGGAACCGTATATAAGTCGGGCCCTCATTCACATTATATATGTGTATATGAGTGTTCGTCGGGGTAACCCAAAGAGGCCTGGAGACGCCGTCGGAAGATCCAGGAAGAGTTTTCTTTTCTGCATGAGCGTTCGAGTTCCCTGGAATCCTCTAGCAGGGCGATAGGGTTTGGAACGCGAAGAGCACCGCAGTTGCGGCGGTGTCTGGATCATTCCCTCGGACCTTGAAAATCCAGGTGAGGGCCACGTGGAGGTGTCGCGCCGGTTCGTACCCATATCCGCAGCAGGTCTCCAAGGTGAAGAGCCTCTAGTCGATAGAATAATGTAGGTAAGGGAAGTCGGCAAATTAGATCCGTAACTTCGGGATAAGGATTGGCTCTGAGGACCGGGGCGTGTCGGGCTTGATTGGGATGTAGGTTATGGCTAACGTGCCGGGCCTGGGTGAGGTGATACCATATTACCTACTAAATGTTATACATATGTTTTGTAAATTTTATTTATTAAAATAATAAATAATTATAATGTGTGTATTTATGTATTATATAGAACAATTATTGGAAAAATCGATTTTATTTGTAATTATATTTAATTATTGTATGGTACAGTACTGATATATAAAAATCTGATTTTTTATTTTTGTTATTTTATTAATATGTACTCCATAAGAATAATTTATAAATTACATAATTTTCTAAGTAATTAGTTATTATGTGTATAATAAATGAATATTTGGGGATTTAATATATATTTGATAACAATCATTTATGTAAAATGATGGCTAAAGTTTTTATATACAAAGGCTGTATTATTTATATAATAAAACTAAATATGATTTATTTATAATAATTTCATTAAAAGTTTTTTCATTTGTTCGAAAAATACTTTACATATCTATGTAATTATTGAAAATTTTTTAAATTATTATTTACTTGTATGCTATTAATGAATTAGTTTTGGGTATATGTTTTTGTGGATCCGAACTCGGTCCCGTGCCTTGGCCACCTACGGAACTTTCTTGCTGCGAGACTTTACTCAACATATATATCATTTAATTTTTATATTTATATTTTTATTTATTTAAT
The DNA here is from genome assembly GCA_035578155.1 of Brachynemurus nebulosus. Taxonomy (NCBI): domain Eukaryota; kingdom Metazoa; phylum Arthropoda; class Insecta; order Neuroptera; family Myrmeleontidae; genus Brachynemurus; species Brachynemurus nebulosus. The sequence goes on along the minus strand of JAPWDM010000005.1, from coordinate 54,475,570 downwards.
TATATTATATTAAAATGAAAAATATATATGCGTAAATGTTCTCTTCGGCCGCCATTTAATGGTTAACTCAGAACTGGCACGGACTAGGAGAATCCGACTGTCTAATTAAAACAAAGCATTGCGATGGCCCCAACGGGTGTTGACGCAATGTGATTTCTGCCCAGTGCTCTGAATGTCAACGTGAAGAAATTCAAGCAAGCGCGGGTAAACGGCGGGAGTAACTATGACTCTCTTAAGTAGCTATAGGCCCATTACCATCTCGGGCATTGTCGCGCGCACCTACTTTGGTATTATTAATAAGCAGCTATCAAATGTGGTAAAATTGACTACCAGACAAAAGGGATTCGTCCCCGAGTCTGGTATTTTTAACAATGTGCACCTCTTAAATGAAGTCATTAGTCAGGCAAAAAGCAGTCACAAAGGCCTGGTCGTAGTGCAATTAGATATTTCAAAGGCCTTTGACAGGATACCCCACCAGTCAATTGGACCTGCACTACGTAGAAAGGGGCTTCACGAGCATGTGGTGCGGCTCGTGGAAGAATCGTATAAAGGGGTGCACACTATTATTCACTGTGGTAACGAAAGTGCCACAATAAATCTAGCGCGAGGAGTGAAGCAAGGGGACCCACTATCCCCTTTACTTTATAATCTTGTTACCGAACCGCTCCTTCTCGCTCTAGAACAAATGTCGGGCTATACCTTGGCTGAAGGCAGCAGTCTCTCCTGCCTAGCGTTCGCGGATGATCTAATACTTCTAGCGGACAGTGCGCCACAGGCTAGGGGACTCTTGTTGGAAACAGAACAATATTTTAAATATCTGGAAATGGAAATTCAATCAACCAAATGTAAAGTCTTCGAAATTGTTCCAACAAGAGAAGCATGGTATATCCAGGATCCCGACATGTCGCTGTCTAGTGGTGAGCGGATTCCGTATACAGGGCCGGAATCCTTGATAAAATATCTAGGGGTCAGTATATCGCCATGGAGCGGTATAGAGATGGGTGAGGTTAGAGAAAGTATCAAAGACTGCCTTACGAGAGTTAAGCGACTGGCTCTCAAACCTCACCAAAAGGTCGAATTGCTCACTACGCACCTAGTCCCACATTATTTGTTCACGCTTGTCCTGGGCGTGGCACCCGCAACACTGTTAAGAGAGATCGATAGGGACCTACGTGTTGCGGTTAAAGAAATCCTGCATCTCCCTCTTAGTACTTGTGATGGGTTCATCTATGCCGGCAAGAGGGACGGAGGACTAGGTTTCCCAAAGTTAGAGAATTTAGTAGCCACGATAACTTTGGGACATGGATTAAAATTCATGAAGAGTGAAGACCCTGCTATTAAGGCCCTTATTGCCTCCACAAATTTAGAGAATAAGTTGCGAAGACTGTGCAACGCGCTTCGGTTGCCTTGGCCGGTTACATTCCCCGAAGTGAGGAGGCATAAGCGCAGATTGAAAAAGTTAGAAGTGGCTAAATGGGGGGAAAGCAAGACACAGGGGAGAGGGGTCCATGCTCACCTCGATGATCCGATTTCAAATGCTTTCATGTACGATCCTACTTTATTAAAGCCCGGCAGATATTGTAGTGCCCTTAAACTCAGAACAAATACAATGCCAACCAGAGTGGCACTACAAAGGATCAACCCCCAGGCGGATGCAACATGTCGACAATGCAGGTCGCTTCCTGAGACCTTAGGGCATGTAATTGGCCAATGTACGGCGACGAAGGAAGCGCGCATCCGCCGCCACGATGAAATAGTAAATATCATCGTGGACAAGTTGAGTAAAAACAGTGAGGTGACAATAGTCAAGGAGCCCCGACTCCAGACGGATTCAGTCCTCAAACCTGACATCCTAGTGAAAAAGGATGGAAGGGTCCTGGTGGTCGACGTTACCGTCCGCCATGAGGATGGGGATAGTATGATGTCTGGTAGGAGGGAGAAGTTTCAAAAATATAATAAAATTGTCACCCACTGCCAAGAGTTGCTTGGTGCAGAAAGTGGTGCGGTGGTACCGATAGTGGTAGGTACTCGGGGAGCACTGCCCAAGCAAACTCGGGAAGATCTCGAAAAAATTGGCATAACTGATCGTAAAACACTATTGACAATCTCCTTAACAGCACTTCGGTGCTCAATAGAGATCTTCCACCAATTTATTGATTATGCGTCCCCAGGAGTGGAACCTACTGGCCCAGGTCCTCCACTCCAACCCGACCGGCCCGGGTAAAGAAAGCAATGGGATGAAAATCTCCATGGTGCGTGCATGTGCATTTTTAACATAAACGACGATTAGGCACATTGAAAGATGTTGCTTTAATCCTGACGATTCGGCATGTTGAAAAACATTGCGGATCATTTTAACTTTTAATTATTTTGACTACAGCTGGGCTGTATTTTAACTATTTATGACCTAGTGTTCGGGGGCTTTTATTAATGTAGTTGGCCTTTTACACCACTACGCTTTAACTGTGATATACCCCCGGCACTATTTTAATTGTTTTTAACGTTGACGTGGTACAAGCGGCTTTTACTTTTTATCGAAGATTTTTACAAATCTTCACTGTGATATCTTCTGTGATACTACCGCTTGTACCCAACCATTGATTTTAACCTATTTATTTTAGCTATTTCGATAGCTATTTTAGACACGCACATGCACATCAAGTTAAACTGAGAATCGCGGTTGACTTGTGGATAGGGAGGGGTGCTCTGTGAGTACCTAACCACCATGTTTGAGAATTCATCCAAATCGCACCACGTCGAGTAAAGGCAAAAGCCCTGTGACACCGGAGGACACCTCCACGTGGTTTTCCCTGGAAACGGTCTCGATGCCAGGACCGGCCAAGTTCCAATGATGGTGTCACTTACCTTGGCAGAGAGTTAGTTTATTCATGTTCGTCCGATGGCATCGCCTCGGAGTCCTATGGGCGCAGATATTGGCGTGGGTTTTCTAATACTCTTTTCCCACTGCATAGCCCGGGCTCCAAACCCAACGTACCGCCGTAGCGGAAAGTGTGCCTCGCGCATAGCGAATAGCCAAATGCCTCGTCATCTAATTAGTGACGCGCATGAATGGATTAACGAGATTCTCTCTGTCCCTATCTACTGGACTCATCGCTAGGCCGTGTTACAGTACGGACGTGCTCAACTGTTACTCTGATGCATTGTTGTGTGTGACATAACCTGCGCGATTGTTATAATTGGTGATTTCAGAACTTATTTTAAATTAATTGTTAAGCTTTTGATAAAGATATTGTAATTGTGATTGTTTTCTCGAATAATTTACTGGAAAATCCTATTTATTCTAAGTTAAATTCTATTTAGTGTTACTAGGTTATACCTCAAATTGACAGTCGTAATATTTTGTGGTTACTTTAGGGTTATTTTAATTAAATTTTAATTTAAATTAGTGTATTATTTAATTTTAAGTGCTATCTGTTGTGTTTTCTACTTATATGGACGTAAGTACTCTTCTTTTATTAGTTTAAGTAGTTTGTAGTGATTTGACAATCTGAGTGGGGCCCTTGACTCCACCATACAAGCCCGCGTTGTGTTATATAGACGTCAGTGTATCTAGTTTCGTGTACAGTGGAACGTTTCGATATTGTTATCGGTTTACATCAGTACGATTTTACGTCTTTGACGGATATCTAACTTTGAAATATTATAAAGGGAACCCTCAGCTATCGGCTCCTAACAATATTTTTGGGGCATCCACCCTGTTGGTGGTACCAATTGGACATTGAAATCTAACTCACATTTCACTTCCACCTGTATCGTCTCGGTTATCGGTCCACATCGTCGCGGTTTTTCGGAGTGGTGCACATCTGACTGTATTATTCTGTAACTGAGACTCCTAGCCATTGATCGTGTGCAATATTTTTGGGGCATCGCCGCCATTGGTGGTACTGTTTCGATTTGAAATCCGAACTTGTATTTGAACGATAAGTGTATTACCATCTACACTGTATTTGTTATCTACCCGCATCCCTGAGGTTTTTCGTTCTAATTTACTTTAAACGGTATCATAACATCGCTGGAAATCCCAGTCACCGACTTCGTTTAATATTTTTGGGGCAGAGCCCACATCACTGGTATTATTGGGGTTACTTCCGATACCTGTATTTAAACTGCAAGTACACTACCATTTACTTTACATTGGTTATCCGATCGCATCGTCGCGGTTTTTATTTTCTATACACTTCTGACGGCATTATCTTAACGTCGGAACTCCCAGCCACCGATCCCGTATAGTATTTTTGGGGCAACTCCCCCAACGGTGGTATCAGCCTGTTTTGTAATTTATGTCTATAGGACTATTATCTCCTCCGTTATATATTTGTTGATTTTGTTATCGGTACACATCGTAGTAATCCGCCATTTCAGAGTCTATTTGACATTATATTCTTATTGCTGGAACTTCCATCTCCCATTCTAGTAATATATTTTTGGGGCGCAGCCTCTACCTGTAGTACTACAGTACTCACTAGTGGGTGCTCCTATATTGTTCATTCTCATCGTATACAGTATATAATAGACATACCTACATGGGTAGTTGTTATCAGATCAGTTGATAGGCATTCAAAGAGTGGTGAGGAGTGCGTATTATATACGTATATCATATATTCCAACCATAGATTAAATAGGTGTTACTACCACTGGTGTGTGAGTTGTAGATCGGCATCGATCTTTTACTATTGGGTGTTTTCCATTTAACTAGTGTATTGTTAGTGTACTTCATTTTCGATTGATTGAGTGATTTCACCCGAAATAAGTGATCTTATATCTATCAGAGATTTTACTCTGATGTTATGGCTACGCCTAGGAGGCGGCGTAAATTACCGAGCGAAGAAAGTGAGGTTGGTTCGAGTGCTGGTATGAGTGATGATGAGGGGTCTCTTACACGCATTGCTAACAATTCGGATGATGTCAAGAATAAGCTGGACAAGGTGGCTGAGATCGGTGGTCGCTTACGTAAGTTCGTGCTCACCGATACGAATAAGATCCAGAAGGTGTCCGGAGACTTTATACTCCAATGTTTTGCCGATCTTGAAAGGATGCTCCATGAGGTACTTTGTGATAAGGCGGCAGAAACTGGACGACTGCGTGGCTCCATTGAGATGTTGCAAGAAACTAATGATCGTCTCCTTGAGAAAATTGGACAAGTATCCAGGACACCTACGGAGTGCATCACTCAGGCGCCATCCGATAAGGAACAAACTCAACCATCTGTTTCTGCGACTGTAATTGGGATACCATCGGAGCAACAATTCCCTGAGCTACCCAAAAAATCATATGCCGTTGTGGTCAAATCGGTCAACGAAGAAACTAATAAATCCATTATCAAAGAACGCTTGATGAAGGAAGTGAGTCGCGAATTAACCGATATCAGAGTGCAGGCGGTCAGAGAATCTAGATCAGGTGTTGTGATTCGGACAGCATCGGAACGTGAGAGGCAACAGTTGCAAAGTTATGACTTTAGCAGTAAGGGACTTAGAGTAGAGCTGCCCAAAAGAAATGACCCTCGTATTGTTATTTTTCGGGTGCCTAGTGACCTCTCGAACGAGGAACTACTTAGGGATTTCTATAAGAAGAATTTGGAGGGACTACTAAGCGAGGAAGAAGCGAGACTAAAAATTAAGCTCATTACGCGACTGGGACGAGATAAACCTTATGGCAATGTTGTGATGGAGCTCCCGGTACACCTCAGAGACCGTCTTCTTGCTGGCGAAAGGGTTTACTTGGGTTGGGGTTCATACTTTATCCGTGAGGACCGCAATATTGGTAGATGCCTGAGGTGCTTCAGCTTCGAACATTTCACAAGTGACTGTAAGAGTAACCCACTGTGTAAAAAGTGCGGGCAATCGGGCCATCTCGTAGCTGACTGTAAAAATTCTGAATGCTGTGCCGTTTGTAAGTCCAAGGGTCTGAACGATAAGCACGGAGTGTACAATTCTAGCTGTCCGGAGTTCATTAAGGCGTGGGACCGTTTCCGTAGCCGTTACGAATAATCATGGATATTTTACAAATTAACTGTCAAAGGTCGTATGCGGTAATGACGGAGTTAGGATGCCTAATGAGGGAAAGAGCCATCAAGTATGCGTTAGTCCAAGAGCCTTACACCAGAGAAGGTAGGATAGTGGGTCTTCCTAATAATATGCATATATACACGTGTCCAACAGTACAACCCAAAGCGGCTATCATCATGGATAGTGACAACGTTGAGGTGATGACCATGGTCAACTGCACAACTGAGCATGGCGTTTGTGTCTGGGTTAGAGACGGCCAAAGGGAATTCTTCTTAGTGTCCCTTTACTGCCAATATGGCGGCGATATCAATCAAGACCTAGCGTACCTGGATCGTGTTATTGAATGCGCAGGTCAGCGCCCGCTTCTTATAGCCATGGATGCTAATGCCTGTTCAGGTCTCTGGCATAGTAAGAATTTGGGAACCTCCATGGAAAGGGAACAAAGGGGGGACCGACTTGCCGACTGGATCTTAGAAAATCGTATGATGGTACTTAACAGCCCTTCCGAATTTTTCACCTTCTGTGGCCCAAGAGGAACCAGCGACATCGATGTCACTCTCTGTAACCGTTCAGCATACCGAGAGGAGATTGAATGGAGGATCGCACCTGAGCTTTGCAACAGTGACCACAATGCAATCTTAATTAAAATTAAAGTTATTCTTGAGCGTCCCCCTTTGCCTGACTTCGTTGGTCCTCTGATACCTGTCAGCAACCTGAGCGAGTTTGAGTATGTCCTTGAGTTTCTTTTCTCAACGATGGACTTTGGTGCTTGGTGTCGTTCGCCGGTCGAGATGAAGACGGAAACATTGTACAGTTGCCTACACGATGCTGCCTCCATAGTCGGCGCTAATTTAAGGAGACCCAATCGTCGTGGGATTACGTGGTGGAACCATGAGCTCACCGCCATTAGACGTAGAGTACGCCGGTCGCGAAGACGTTATCAGCGATTAAGAAGTAAGCGTGACTTGGGTAGAATAACTGAAGAGACCTTCTCGCGTGCTAAGAATGAGTACGCTGCTCTAAGGGCGGAATACAAAAACAAGCTCCGTAGCGCCAAAGAACTCCACTGGCGCAACTTTGTGAGTGAAACT
>JAPWDM010000005.1:54393453-54463453 GCA_035578155.1 Brachynemurus nebulosus | reverse complement strand
AAAGTACTTACCATGCCCGATGTTGCTTAACTTCGGTGATCGAACGAGAACCGGTGTTTTCAACATGGTATGATCGTTGTCTGATTGTGGATACGATATTTGTAAAAATATATAGTTTTATAAGTAATACAAGTAATAATAATGTATAATTCTAATTTCATTTATTAATAAATATTTTTTATTACTGTACTTAAAAGCTTTTTTTTTATTTTATATTTACCTCTAAATATACTTTCCACATCCAATTTATCCTATTAATTATCCATCCAATATATTCTTTATATTCAGAAGTTTTAAATGTTGTATAATAATATAAAAATAATACTTTATATTTCTTAATATATTTGTTAGTGAATAAAGGGTAAATAATATATAATAAAACATTATTTTTAATTTTATAATTTTTATTTTGAAAATAATATCTACATAATTAAAAAACTTTATTATTCAATTTTTATTTATAATATATATTTAAGTTTTTATATTTATATTTATCGTTGCTCAAATTACCTCGTACAAATTTCATTGCCCAAATAACCCCGGTCTACCGTATACAATTTTTATTTATAATATATATTTAAGTTTTTATATTTATATTTATCGTTGCTCAAATTACCTCGTACAAATTTCATTGCCCAAATGACCCCGGTCTACCCTACAGGCATAATATTAAAAATTAGTTTGATTTATTTTTTAGGGATGGGAAAAATTGGCATATGTATCAAACTAACATTTCTACTCATAGCCATATATTTAAATTATACAATTTTAATAATATCAAAATAGTTATACATAAATTTATGGGGAATTTTTATATTCGAATCAAGTTTTAGGGTGATATTAAAAATTAATTTAAATCTTTTAATGACGTCAGTAAACATACATACATACGACTTATTTAAGCAAGCTCGCACCTATAAAAACCAGTTTTATTTTAAAGAAAACATTAGTTACTGAGTTCTAAGCCCAACAGTTTGACTTTGGACATCGCACAATGGCGACCGACGCAGCAATTGTTGACTTCCAAGGATTTCCAAATTCAACAAATGGGAACTTCTACATAAAGGAGTTGGCTATGTTGAAATTCGATTCTTCCGAAGAAAATTATGGTGAAGATTATATACTACAACACTGTGTATTCAAATCACCAATACCGTTTTGCGGATTAAGTGAAAAAGATCAGCGCACAGCTCGTTGGTTGCGGAAAAATCATCATGAGTTCGCCTGGATGGATGGACATATTGAATACGAGGGACTACAGTACATTTTAATAAACCATCTGCATGGAACTCGAATCATTTATACGGAGAAGAAAAAGTGCGGTATTTGAAACGACTACTACCGTCAGCGCCCATCATGAACTTTGAAGAAATAACAATTTGTCCCAAGTTGAGAATCATAACATCAACATACACTAGTCCTCGATGCGGCCATCATTCCGGAGCAACATGCGCCATGGAAAATATCATATCCATATACAAATATTATTGTAATAACATTTAAACATTTTTATTGTAAAATATTTCTTTTTAAAATAAATTTATTGAAAAAAAAAATGTGTTTTAATTTAGAGAAAAACCTGTATAAACCTATTTTCAGATAAAAATATTATAAAATTATGGAAGCAACACCATCTTTTAATGGAATTTTGAATCTAGGTACAGAGTTCGCGGTGGTTCAGACTAGCACCGCCATCTTTTAACTATCAAAAAGGTTTTCGATGCCATCTATTGACAATTTTTCAAACTTACACACAGGGATCACTATTATCCAGACTAGCAGCGATATCTTGTACTGAATTTACGAGGCTCGAAGGTGGCTGCGGCATCTGTTACGGAATTTTTGAATTTTTAGGTTAGAAAAAATTTTTTTAGGTTAAACCAAATTTTTTTAGGTTAAACCAAATTTTTTTAGGTTAAACCAAATTTTGTTGGGTTCTGTTAGGTGAGATCAAGTTCCATTGGGTTCTGTTAGATTAGAAAAAATTTCACTAGATATCGTTAGGTTGGAGACCAAATTTTGCTCCACCCACCGCTGGAGGCTTCTAGAACCGCCCTGGTAGTTTTCCCTCCATCCGAGGTCGGCCAAAAAATCTGGATGGAGGGCCCTCAATCCCCATATTCCTACTACTGTGATCAAAATGGGTAAAAAATCGCATATTGAAGGACTCAAAAGCAAGATAATGGATAATGACTTTCTTAATTTTATAAAACAGTTTGATATAGTAATTTTAGTTGAAATATGGCTTAGTAATAATGATGAATTAATTGTAAATTCTTTTTTAGGTTTCCACAAATTTAAATTTAAGCATAATGTAAAAGGTAGACATTCGGGTGGAATTTCAGTTTTTGTCAACATTAAATATAACAGGGCAGTAGAAAATATAGAAAACGGTATGGAAGAAGTTCTATGGATAAAGCTTTCGATAAAAGGAAAAATATACATAATTGCAGCTTGTTATAATCAACCTGAAACATCTAATTATACAAATCATAATTTTTACGAAGAATTGGAAATAGAATTTAACGATATGAAGGTAAAGTATCCGACAGCAGTTATATACATAGTTGGAGATCTAAATTCAAGAACAGGAACTTTGCAAGAAATAATTGAATATGACAATACTTTTGGTGTATACGAACCAATGAATTATTCGTACTGCTTGAACAGATACAGATCAAATAACCGATACAGGACGTAGCGTTGTAGATTATGTTCTCATGGATAAAGAATATTATGGTAATGAAGTCGAATTAAAAGTTGGTAACCGATGTGAGTCAAAACACATGCCGTTAATACTTAATACAAAATTGGAGGAAGAAATAGAAAAACTGGAAATAGTTGAAAACAATGAAAAGAAAATATATAAATGGAAGAAGGAACATGCAGATATTTTTCAAACATGCATAAAGGATACTAGCAGTGAAATAATAAAAATTGGAATAGAAATGTACATAGAAAAAGGAGAGGTGGACATTGCAAATTCATTAATCGAAACGATCATGTATCGAGCTTGTGATACGATGAAAACCACAAAACGACCAAATAAATCTCAGAAAAATCAAGGTTGGTTTGATAAAGAATGTTTAGAAATGAAAAGAAAATGTAACAATGCGTTGCGAAGATGGAGGAGGTGCGGAAAAAATAAAGAAACGGAACAAAATTATCTTAAAGAGTATTTAGATGAAATAAGTTTGTACAGAAAAATGTGTGAGAAAAAGAAAGAAATATATTTTAAAAATACGTAATGAAACTTGAAGAAATTTTAAAAGAAAGAAGAGTAAAGGAATTCTGAAATTTGTTCAAATCAAAAAAGGCATTTTATCCCAGCGAATATATTTCTGAAGAATGCTGGTTAGAACATTATAACCGACTTTTTAATAGAGCCGAAACATGGACCAGGATACCTGGAGTAGAAGTACCATTGGCAGAATATGACCAAATACTCGACATGGAAATAACTTTGGAGGAGCTAATGACAGCTATGTGTAAAATAAAAATAAAAAGGACAAAGCACCAGGTTACAATGGATTGCCGGCGGAAGTTTATGGAAATTGTATCAACAACAGCTTTTTCTATATAATCCTTAAATACTTAAATATGTTGCAACAAAAAAAACAATTTCCCGGAAGGATGGAGAACAGGTGTTATATGTAACTTGTATAAAAGCAAGGGAGACATAAAACAACCAGACAATTACAGACCGATCACGTTATTAGATACGTTGGGAAAGATATATTTCAAAAATATTAACAAACCGTTTGCAGCTTTGGATTGAAGTTAATAATAAGCTAAGCCAATTTCAAGCAGGATTTAGGAACGGGTATGGATGCATAGATAATATAATGGTGATGAATTTTTTAATAGAAGAAACTTTTAAAAGGAAACGTAAAAAACTATATGCAACGTTTATAGATCTACAGAAAGCATTTGATTCTGTTAACCGTGAAGCATTATGGTACAAATTACATAAAGCTGGAATTTCTTCAAATTTTATACAAATATTGCAAAATATTTATAGTAGATACTATTTCAGAATAAAAATTAATGAATACAACTATACGGGAAAACAAATTACAAAAACGGGACTAAGACAAGGATGTCAGCTATCAGCCATACTATTTAATTTGTTTATTGATGACATTTGTTATTTTATAAGCGAGGTTGACACTCATGCACCAACAATTGGTAAAATAGACTACCCGATTCTGCTGTACGCAGACGACATGGTTTTGCTATCAGAATCACCAGTAGGCCTACAAAGGGCGCTAAATACAGTGGATAAGTACACAAATGAATGGAAGTTGACTGTTAATACGAAAAAAACCAAGATAATGATTTTTAGGCAAGGATATAACATAAAGCAAAATTTAAACTGGGAATTAAGTAAAAACAAATTGGAAGTTGTAGATAATTTTATATACTTGGCTTTGGAAGTTGTAGATAATTTTATATACTAGTTTAGTTGGAATGGAAGCATGGGAGGGCATGTAGAGCAAAAAATTAAAATTGCCAATAATGCTCTACATCTAGTAAGGAAAGGCTTTTACAATAAACAGGATATACCTTGCAATATCAAAATCGATGTTTTTAACACAATGATACGATCCATATTAATTTATGGATCATAAATCTGGGGACCATATATTACAGAAAATGCCGTAAATAAAATAGATTATAAATATTGCAAAGAAATTTTGCAAATAAAAAAAAGTACTTCAAACTGCGTGGCGATTATGGAGCTTGGACCTATTTTAACTTCGGTGAAAGTAAAAGAGAGGTATATAAATTACTTTTTAAAACTGCGATACCAAGAAAATGAAAGCACAAGACCGCTACAAAAATACTGTGCAAAATACCAATATGACCGCATAGGACAAGATTTTTGGGTGGATAAAATATGTGCAGTACTACGTGAGTTAAAAATAAGTCACGTTCTAGAAAAAACAGTTTATGGTGCAGAAATGAAAAAGACAGTTAGAAAGGCTCTAATGGAAGAATATTATGTAAAAATATTTACAGACATTGAAAAAAAAAAACTCTTAGATTCTTCAAAAATTTAAACCCTTATTTTCTCTTAGATTCTTCAAAAATTTAAACCCTTATGAGAAAGGTGCATATTATGTACATAATTTGTCAGATGATCTAAGAAGAGTACTTGCAAATTTTAGAACTGGCAATTGGATATGGAATGTGAGTAGAAGCAAGTACGATGAAAACAAACTATGTACGCTGTGTAACGAGCTTGAAACAGCGGAGCACTTCTTTATAGATTGTTGTGGTTTAGAGCTGTTAAGAGTAAAATATTCAATAAGCTGTAAAGATCAAAATGATGTTTATCAATTATTTAATCAGAAAAATATTGAAATTTTGACAAACCTAAGCCGTTTCTTAACAGATTTCTTAGATATTATCAAGAATAAGCAACCATAAGTTCCAAGGATGTCTACCTTAAACTAAAAAGTGTATAATATATAAGTACTTGAAAAAAAAATGATATAATTTTCATTAGCTCAAATTGTAATAGATGACTTAAGTTATAAATTGTATATAATACACCACTGTAAGTTATATTGTAAAATTTGATATAAATCAAATAAATACTATTCAACAATATTTGTGATGAAAAAGTCATTTTTAAACAGAAATAAGTAATCCCAATTCACTACGAGAAATTGTGATATTTCGGTCTTAGTTATGGCATTGAAAAAACCAATTTTTCCGAAAATGGAATTTATTACCTCAGTTTACTACGAGACATTGTGATTTTTCGGTCTTAGGTAGATGATATGGGATTGTGAAAACCAATTTTTTTCCGAAAAGTCAACAATATTTGATCAAAATGCGCCAAAAATCGCATATTTGTGATGAAAAAGTCGTTAATTAAAAAAATAAGTGATCTTAGTTCACTTCGAGAAATTTCGATTTTTCGGTCTTACGTATGGGATAATGGGATATGGCATTACAAAAACCAATATTTTCCGAAAATGGAATTTTTTACAAAAGTGCGTTAAAAATCGCATATTTGTGATGAAATAGTCAATTTTAAACAAAAATAAGTGATCTCAGTTCACTTTCAGAAGTTGTGATTTTTCGGTCTTACGTATTTACGGATATGACATTGCAAAAACGAATTTTTTCCGAAAAAGAAATTTTTGATCAAAATGCGCTAAAAATCGCATATTTGTTATAAAAAAGTCATTTTTAAACAAAAATAAGTGATCTCAGTTCACTACATGGAATTGTGATTTTTCGGTCTTAGGTAGGTACTATAGAATTGCAAAAACCAATTTTTCGGAAAAAGAAATTCTTGATCAGAATGTGTTAAAAATCGCATATTTGTGATAAAAAAAAGTCATTTTTAAACAAAAAAAAGTGATCTCAGTTCACTTCCAAAAATTATGATTTTTCGGTCTAACGTATCGGATTTGGCATTTCGAAAACCAGTTTTTTCCGAAAAAGAAATTTTTGATCAAAATGCGTTAAAAATCGCATTTTTTGTGAAAAAAAACTAATTTTTAAACAAAAATAAATGATTTCAGATCACTACGAGAAATTGTGCTTTTTCGGTCTTACGTAGGTGATATGGCATTGCAAATACCAAATCTTTCCGAAAAGTAAATTTTTGATCAAAATGCGTTAAAAATCACATATTTGTGATGAAATTGTCATTTTTAAACAAAAATAAGTGACCTCAATTCACTTCCAGAAATTGTGATTTTTCGGTCTTACTTATCGGATTTGGCATTACAAAAACCAATCTTTTCCGAAAAAGAAATTTTTGATCAAAATTCGTTAAAAATCGCATATTTGTTATGAAAAAGTCATTTTTAAACAAAAATAAGTGATCTCAGTCCACGACATGAAATTGTGATTTTTCGGTCTTAGGTAGGTGTTATAGAATTTTAAAAACCAATTTTTTCCGAAAAAAGATTTTTGATCAAAATGCGTTAAAAATCGCATATTTGTGATGAAAAAGCCATTTAAAAAAAAAAAAAAAGTGATCTTAGTTCACTTAGAGAAAATTGTGATTTTTCGGTCTTTCGTATGGAATAATGGGGTATGGCATTGCAAAAACCAATTTTTTCCGAAAATGGAATCTTTTACTAAAATGCCTTAAAAATCGCATATTTGTGATGAAAAAGTCATTTTTAAACAAAAATATGTGATTACAGTTCACTTCGAGAAATTGTGATTTTTCGGTCTTAGTTATGGGATAATGGGATATGGCATTGCAAAAACCAATTTTTTTCCGAAAATGGAATTTTTGATCAAAATGCGTTAAAAATCGGATATTTGTGATGAAAAAGTCATTTAAAAAAAAAAATAAGTGATCTCAGTTCACTTCGAGAAATTTTGATTTTTCGGTCTTACATATGGGATAATGGGATATGGCATTGCAAAAACCAATATTTTCCGAAAATGGAATTTTTTACCAAAGTGCGTTAAAAACCGCATATTTGTGATGAAAAAGTCAATTTTAAACAAAAATAAGTGATCTCAGTTCACTACGTGAAATTGTCGTTTTTCGGTCTTAGGTAGGTGTTATTGGCAGGGTGCGTAGTATATGGTGGGGATAATTAAATCGATTGCAGCGTGAGTAGTGGAGAAAATAGGCAATAATACATGCTCATATGTGTTTATAGTGTAATAAAAAATATTAAATAAAAATATAATACATTGATCCACTTTGATTATAAACGCAAATGCCACTAATATGTCGTTCCTTATTTATCTGTCAACGTATTAACGTCTGCACGTCAATCCATAAATATAGAATTAAAGATATTTGAGATATTTTAAACTCACATGCAATGATGTTTCATAAGAAGTTATTGATGTTTGCTTTATGTATGACTGTACATTCAGCTAAATGACTTATGTCAGCATTTCTTAATTTTCGAATTTCCCTGACGTGCTTCACCATCACCAGCAACTTTTTCCTCTACATAGTCCGAGGTTGGAAGGAAATACTGTCTTGATAATTATATCCATGTTAACGTCGAAAATTGTTTAAATACTTTATTAATACAATTATTATACTTCATCCAGTATTTTATACCTCAAATTGTTCAAATTTATTTATAAAAAAAAATAATTGTAAATAACAAATATTTGTATTAAGATTTTACGGTTTTTTTGAAAATATTTTAAATTTATTTCCACGGTTACCGTTATTTAATAGTATGAAAAAATGTATATTATCGATGTCGTTGGCATCATGCACCCAGCCAATAGAATTGCAAAAACCAATTTTTACGAAAAATAATTTTTGATCAAAATTCGTTAAAAATCGCGTATTATTGATGAAAAAGTTATTTTTTAAAGAAAAATAAGTGATCTTAATTCACTTAGAGAAATGGTGATCTTTCGGTCTTACGTATGGGATAATGGGATACGACATTGCAAAAACAACTTTTATCCGAAAATGGAATTTTTTACCAAAATGCGTTAAAAATCGCATATTTGTGATGAAAAATTCATTTTTAAATAAGTAAGTAGTCTCAGTTCACTTTGAGAAGTTGTGATTTTTCGGTCTTACTTATCGGATATTGAGCATTGCAAAAACAAATTTCCTTCGAAAATGGAACTTTTGATCAAAATGCGTTATAGATCGCATATTTTTTATTGAAAAGTCATTTTTAAACAAAAATAGGTGATCTTAGTTCACTTTAATGCCAGAAGGGAAAAGCAAATACATATCGTTCAAGAACTACAGTAACCAAAACGTGTTCCATTGATAATTTACGCCGACGTGGAATCATTCCTACAACCTGTGACGGATAACGGAAATCAGAAGAAGAATACAACAACGTACCAACAACATCATGCATACAGTATCGGTTACTACTTTTACTGCTCCTACAACAATCAACTAAGCTACTATCGAGCATACCGCAGACCAAATTGCGAAAAATGGTTCGCGGAAGAACTGGCTACGTTACGTGAAAACATCTTAGAACCAATATTTGAAAACATTATACCGATGAACGAGCTAACACCAGAAGAGCAATAACAACCTAAACAACGAAGTACCGGGTGCCACATTTGCGAGAAACCATTCAAACCTGAGGATATTGTTGTTCGTGACCATAACCATTTCACCAACGAGTAACCGGACCTGCGCACAAGGGATGCAACTTGAATTATAAAGATTTCCATATGATTCCTGTTGTATTCCACAATTTAAGTGGTTATGATGCACATTTCGTTATCAAGGATATAGCAACAGCCTTCGAGGGACGTGTCGATTTACTACCAATCAACAAGGAACGATACATAGCATTTACTAAACATGTTGCCGGCAGCGAAATTACATTTAGATTCATCGACTCTTTCCGATTTATGGCATCAAGTTTGGATAAATTATCTTCATACCTCAACGAGTTCAACATAGTTAAATCGCAATTTCCTAATATCGACTACAAATTACTTACGTGCAAAGGTGTTTTTCCGTACGACTAAATATCAGGATGGGATAAATTAGAAGAAACTTGTTTACCATCACGGGAGAAATTCTACAATCAACTCAACGACAACGATATCACCGTGGACGACTACATACACGCACAAAAAGTTTGGGATACATTCAACATACAGACGCTTGGAGAATACTCGGGTTGTATATGAAAACGGACATACTACTACTCGCGGATGTTTTTGAGAATTTTCGGGATACGTGCATGCGAACACACGGATTAAATCCAGATCATTTCTACACGACGCCGGGACTTACGTGGGATGCAGCCTTAGAATATACATACTTACATACATACATACTTCCTAAACACATTATCCTCCTTCTGGTGCAGTCGGGTAAAAATTGATGACATTGTGAAAACGAATTATTAGCGTAATTTAATATATAAAGTGACTCACAGTGCGTCAAACCTTAAGCGCCTACTCCTATTTTACTACTTTATATAATACAAAAAAAAATAACATACCACTAATTCCGGCCCAATTCCAGCATTATTTGTTAATATATCCACATAACCCAAATTTTGTTTGGTCCAATCGAATGCTTTAACAATGTCATTGTGCTTTGAAACGTCACATAAAACCGGATAAAATTGTCCAGGCTCATTGGATAATTGTACCTTAAGTTTATTTAAGCGGTCAACCCGTCTGACTAACAAGGAAATGCACCCAGAGTGAAATTCGGGATTTTGATGAAACTTCGCTGGTGTGTAGAATAGGCAAAAATAAGGGACCGGTATTTTTTTTTATCGGCTATCTTCTACGTTTAGGAGGTGAGACCAGCCCCTAAAGTTGGGAGTTCAAATCGTATTTCTTAAGATATCTCAAAAACTATAAGAGATAGAGGAAAACTTTAAATTGACAAAATGTTAATCTTTGAAAGACCTATTCACCTGTGTAGGTTAAATCAGGGACGGGTTCATAAGAGGGGCTGGAGGGGTGAAAATGGGGGTAAATTTTCTTGTACAGCCTGAATGGTTCAATGTATCAAATTTTTGCCATCATAAGTAGAAAGAGCACCAAAAAATAGGTAACACGTGTTTTCGCGTCTTTTCGAAATATGTGTGGTATCCACGCCATATAAGGAAGAAAAAAATAGGGTAGATTATATTGCATTATTATTGATTGCAAATACGTTTTATATTTTTTTATTTTTATGTTGATTTTCATCATGAAAATGTAAATTTTTACTTTCCGATAATGATTCATATATTTTTCAGTACTAAATTAATTGATAATTTAGCCATGTGTACATTTGGTTACTCATATTCGATATTTTTTATACCTAAAGGCTTATAAGCATGATTTTTCGGTCTTAGGTATGGGATAATGGGATATGCTATTGCAAAAACCAATTTCTTCCG
Source organism: Brachynemurus nebulosus (assembly GCA_035578155.1). Lineage (NCBI taxonomy): Eukaryota > Metazoa > Arthropoda > Insecta > Neuroptera > Myrmeleontidae > Brachynemurus > Brachynemurus nebulosus. Next base: position 54,452,609 of record JAPWDM010000005.1, on the reverse strand, counting down.
AAAAGTGAATTTTTAATCAAAATGCCTTAAAAATCACCTATTTGTGATGAAAAAGTCATTTTTAAACAAAAATATGTGATTTCATTTCATACCGAGAAATTGTGATTTTTCGGTCTTAGGTATGGAATAATGGGATATGGCATTGCAAAAACCAATTTTTTCCGAAAATGAAAATCTGACAAAAATGCGTTAAAAATCGCATATATGTGATGAAAAAGTCTTTTTTAAACAAAAATATGTGATTTCACTTGACATCGAGAAACTGTGATTTTTCGGTCTTAGGTAGGTGATATGGCATATGGCATTAGGTAGGGGATAGGGCAATGCAAAAATAAATTTTCCCCGAAAAAGGAATTTTTGATCAAAATTCGTTAAAAATCGCATATTTGTGATGAAAAAGTCATTTTTAAACAAAAATAAGTGATATCAGTTCACTACATGAAATTGTGATTTTTATATTAAGGTTTTTGGTTTTTGCAATGCCATCTCCCATTATTTCATATATAAGACCGAAAAATTACAATTTCTCGATGTGAAGTGAAATCACATATTTTTGTTTTAAAATGACTTCCTCATCATATATATGAGATTTTTAACGGATTTTGGTCAAATTTCCATTTTCGGAAAAAATTGGTTTTTGCAATGCCATACCCATTATTTCATATATAAGACCGAAAAATCACAATTTCTCGATGTGAAGTGAAATCACATATTTTTGTTTAAAAATTACTTTTTCATCACAAATAGGCGATCTTTAACGCATTTTGGTCAAATTCCCATTTTCGGAAAAAATTGGTTTTTGCAATGACATACCATTATTTCATATATAAGGCCGAAAAATCACAATTTTTCGTAGTGAATTGAAATCACATATTTTTGTTTTAAAATGACATTTTCATCATATATATATGCGATTTTTAACGCATTTTGGTCAAATTTTCATTTTCGGAAAAAATTGTGTTTTGCAATTACCTACCATTATTTCATATATAACACCGAAAAATCACAATTTTACGATGTGAATTGAAATCACAAATTTTTGTTTTAAAATGACATTTTCATCATATATATGCGATTTTTAACGCATTTTGTTCAAATTTCCATTTTCGGAAAAAATTGGTTTTTGCAATGACATACCATTATTTCATATATAAGACCGAAAAATAACAATTTCTCGATGTGAAGTGAAATCACATATTTTTGTTTTAAAATGACTTTTTCATCATATATATGCGATTTTTAACGCATTTTGGTCAAATTCCCATTTTCGGAAAAAATTGGTTTTTGCCGGGCCATATCGCCTACCTAATGCCATATGCCATATCACCTACCTAAGACCGAAAAATCACAATTTCTCGATGTGAAGTGAAATCACATATTTTTGTTTTAAAGTGACTTTTTCATCATATATATGCGTTTTTTAACGCATTTTGGTCAAATTAACATTTTCGGAAAAAATTGGTTTTTGCAATGTCATATCGCCTACCTAATGCCATATGCCATATCACCTACCTAAGACCGAAAAATCACAATTCCTCGATGTGAAGTGAAATCACCTATTTTTTTTTTAAAATGATTTTTTCATCATATATATGCGGTTTTTAACGCATTTTGGTCAAATTCCCATTTTCGGAAAAAATTGGTTTTTGCAATGCCATATCCCATTATTTCATATATAAGACCGAAAGGTCACAATTTCTCGATGTGAAGTAAAATCACATATTTTTGTTTTAAAATGACTTTTTGATCATATATATGCGATTTTTAACGCATTTGGTTAAAATTGTTATTTTCGGAAAAATCTGGTTTTTGCAATGCCATATCGCCTACCTAATGCCATATGCCATATCACCTACCTAAGACCGAAAAATCACAATTTCTCGATGTGAAGTGAAATCACATATTTTTGTTTTAAAATGACTTTTTGATCATATATATGCGATTTTTAATGCATTTGTTCAAATTTCCATTTTCGGAAAAAATTGGTTTTTGCAATTACCTACCATTATTTCATATATAACACCGAAAAATCACAATTTTACGATGTGAATTGAAATCACAAATTTTTGTTTTAAAATGACATTTTCATCATATATATGCGATTTTTAACGCATTTTGTTCAAATTTCCATTTTCGGAAAAAATTGGTTTTTGCAATGAAATACCATTATTTCATATATAAGACCGAAAAATCACAATTTCTCGATGTGAATTGAAATCACATATTTTTGTTTTAAAATGACTTTTTCATCATATATATGCGATTTTTAACGCATTTTGTTCAAATTTCCTTTTTCGGAAAAAATTGGTTTTTGCAATGACATACCTATATTTCATATATAAGACCGAAAAATCACAATTTCTCGATGTGAATTGAAATCACATATTTTTGTTTTAAAATGACGTTTTCATCATATAGATGCGATTTTTAACGCATTTTGTTAAAATTTCCATTTTCGGAATAAATTGCTTATATACGAATTTCGCGCTATTTTCGCGCTCATCATAACTGCTATTAAAATCTTCCAACGCCTATAGTTACCCGGAAAATCAAAAAAATTCATTTGAGCAGCATATAAAGACAAAAATTGATAATATCGAAATCTAAACCAACGGCGATAATTAGATAAAACTTATGTAGGAATTTCGCGCTATTTTCGCGCTCATCATAACTGCTATTAAAATCTTCCAACGCCTATAGTTTCCCGGAAAATCAAAAAAATTCATTTGAGCAGCATATAAAGACAAAAATTGAAAATATCGAAATCTAAACCAACGGCGGTAATTAGATAAAGCTTATATAGGAATTTCGCGCTATTTTCGCGCTCATCATAACTGCTATTAAAATCTATCCGGCGCCTATAGTTTCCCGGAAAATCAAAAAAATTCATTTGAGCAGCATATAAGGACAAAAATTGAAAATATCTAAATCTGAACCAACGGCGGTAATTAGATAAAACTTATATAGGGATTTCGCGCTATTTTCGCGCTCGACATAATTGCTATTAAAATCTTTCCAACGCCAATACTTTCCCGGAAAATCAAAAAAATTCATTTGAGCAGCATATAAAGACAAAAATTGAAAATATCTAAATCTGAACCAACGGCGGTAATTAGATAAAGCTTATATAGGAATTTCGCGCTACTTTCGCGCTCATCATAACTGCTATTAAAATCTTTCCGGTGCCTACAGTTTCCCGGAAAATCAAAAAAAAAAACATTTGAGCAGCATATAAAGACAAAAATTGAAAATATCGAAATCTGAACCAACGGCGATAATTAGATAAAACTTATATAGGGATTTCGCGCTATTTTCGCGCTCGACATAATTGCTATTAAAATCTTTCCAACGCCAATACTTTCCCGGAAAATCAAAAAAATTCATTTGAGCATCATATAAAGACCAGAATTGAAAATATCGAAATCTGAACCAACGGCGATAATTAGATAAAACTTATATAGGGATTTCGCGCTATTTTCGCGCTCGACATAATTGCTATTAGAATCTTTCCAACGCCAATTCTTTCCCGGAAAATCAAAAAAAAAATTTGAGCAGCATATAAAGACAAAAATTGAAAATATCTAAATCTAAACCAACGGCGATAATTAGATAAAGCTTATATAGGAATTTCGCGCTATTTTCGCGCTCATCATAAATGCTATTAAAATCTTTCCAACGCCTATATTTTCCCGGAAAATCAAAAAAATTCATTTGAGCAGCATATAAAGACAAAAATTGAAAACATCTAAATCTGAACCAACGGCGGTAATTAGATAAAGCTTATATAGGAATTTCGCGCTATTTTCACGCTCATCATAACTGCTATTAAAATCTTTCCAGCGCCTATATTTTCCCGGAAAATCAAAAAAATTCATTTGAGCAGCATGTAAGGACAAAAATTGAAAATATCGAAATCTGAACCAACGGCGATAATTAGATAAAACTTATATAGGAATTTCGCGCTATTTTCGCGCTCATCATAACTGCTATTACAATCTTCCAGCGCCTATAGTTTCCCGGAAAATCAAAAAAATTCATTTGAGCAGCATATAAAGGCAAATATTGAAAATATCGAAATCTGAACCAACGGCGACAATTAGATAAAACTTATATAGGAATTTCGCACTATTCTCGCGCTCATCATAACTGCTATTAAAATCTTTCCAACGCCAAAACTTTCCCGGAAAATCAAAAAAATCATTTGAGCAGCATATAAAGACAAAAACTGAAAATATCTAAATCTGAACCAAGGGCGGTAATTAGATAAGGCTTATATAGGAATTTCGCGCTATTTTCGCGCTCATCATAACTGCTATTAAAATCTTTCCAGCGCCTATATTTTGCCGGAAAATCAAAAAAATTCATTTGAGCAGCATATAAAGACAAAAATTGAAAATATCGAAATCTAAACCACCAGCGATAATTAAATAAAACTTATATAGGAATTTCGCGCTATTTTCGCGCTCATCATAACTGCTATTAAAATCTTTCCAACGCCTATAGTTTCCCGGAAAATCAAAAAAATTCATTTGAGCAGCATATAAAGACAAAAATTGAAAATATCGAAATCTAAACCAACGGCGGTATTTAGATAAAGCTTATATAGGAATTTCGCGCTATTTTCGCGCTCATCATAACTGCTATTAAAATCTTCCAACGCCTATAGTTTCCCGGAAAATCAAAAAAATTCATTTGCGCAGCATATAAAGACAAAAATTGAAAATATCGAAATCTAAACCAACGGCGATAATTAGATAAACTTATATAGGAATTTCGCGCTATTTTCGCGCTCGACATAATTGCTATTAAAATCTTTCCAACGCCAATACATTCCCGAAAAATCAAAAAAATTCATTTGAGCAGCATATAAAGACAAAAATTGAAAATATCTAAATCTGAACCAACGGCGGTAATTAGATAAAGCTTATATAGGAATTTCGCGCTCATCATAACTGCTATTAAAATCTTTCCAACGCCTATAGTTTCCCGCAAAATCAACAAAAATTCATTTGAGCGGCATATAAAGACAAAAATTGAAAATATCGAAATCTGAAACAACGGCGATAATTAGATAAAACTTATATAGGAATTTCGCGCTATTTTCGCACTCATCATAACTGCTATTAAAATCTTTCCAACGCCTATAGTTTCCTGAAAAATCAAAAAAATTCATTGGAGCAGCATATAAAGACAAAAATTGAAAATATCTAAATCTGAACCAACGGCGGTAATTAGATAAAGCTTATATAGGAATTTCACGCTATTTTCGCACTCATCATAACTGCTATTAAAATCTTTCCGGCGCCTATAGTTTCCCGGAAAATCAAAAAAATTAATTTGAGCAGCATATAAAAACAAAAATTGAAAATATCGAAATCTGAACCAACGGCGATAATTAGATAAAACTTATATAGGAATTTCGCGCTATTTTTGCGCTTATCATAACTGCTATTAAAATCTTTCCGGCGCCTATAGTTTCCCGAAAAATCAAAAAAATTTATTTTAGCAGCATATAAAGACAAAAATTGAATATATCGAAATCTAAACCAACGGCGGTAATTAGATAAAGCTTATATAGGAATTTCGCGCTATTTTCGCGCTCATCATAACTGCTATTAAAATCTTACCAACGCCTATAGTTTCCGGGAAAATCAAAAAAATTCATTTGAGCAGCATATATAGATAAAAACTGAAAATATATAAATCTGAACCAAAGGCGGTAATTAGATAAAGCTTATATAGGAATTTCGCGCTATTTTTGCGCTCATCATAACTGCTATTAAAATCTTTCCGGCGCCTATAGTTTCCCGGAAAATCAAAAAAATTCATTTGAGCAGCATATAAAGACAAAAATTGAAAATATCTAAATCTGAACCAACGGCGGTAATTAGACAAAACTTATATAGGAATTTCGCGCTATTTTCGCGCTCATCATAGCTGCTATTAAAATCTTTCCGGCGCCTATAGTTTCCCGGAAAATCAAAAAAATTCATTTGAGCAGCATATATAGATAAAAATTGAAAATATATAAATCTGAACCAACGGCAGTAATTAGATAAAGCTTATATAGGAATTTCACGCTAACTTCGCGCTCATCATAACTGCTATTAATATCTTTCCAGCGCCTATAGTTTCCCGGAAAATCAAAAAAATTCATTTGAGCAGCGTATAAAGACAAAAATTGAAAATATCGAAATCTGAACCAACGACGATAATTAGACAAAACTTATATAGGAATTTCGCGCTATTTTCGCGCTCATCATAACTGCTATTAAAATCTCTCCGGCGCCTATAGTTTCCCGGAAAATCAAAAAAATTCATTTGAGCAGCATATATAGATAAAAACTGAAAATATATAAATCTGAACCAATGGCGGTAATTAGATAAAGCTTATATAGGAATTTCGCGCTATTTTCGCGCTCATCATAACTGCTATTAAAATCTTACCAACGCCTATAGTTTCCGGGAAAATCAAAAAAATTCATTTGGGCAGCATATAAAGACAAAAATTGAAAATATCTAAATCTGAATCAACGGCGGTAATTAGATAAAGCTTATATAGGAATTTCGCGCTATTTTCGCGCTCATCATAACTGCTATTAAAATCTTTCCGGCGCCTATAGTTTCCCGGAAAATCAAAAAAAATCATTTGAGCGGCATATAAAGACAAGAATTGAATATATCGAAATCTGAACCAACGGCGATAATTAGATAAAACTTATATAGGAATTTGGCACTACTCTCGCGCTCCTCATAACTGCTATTAAAATCTTTCCAACGCCAATGCTTTCCCGGAAAATCAAAAAACTTCATTTGTGCAGCATATAAAGACAAAAATTGAAAATATCTAAATCTGAACCAACGGCGGTAATTAGATATGGCTTATATAGGAATTTCGCACTACTTTCGCGCTCATCATAACTGCTATTAAAATCTTTCCAACGCCTATAGTTTCCCGGAAAATCTAAAAAATTCATTTGAGCGGCATATAAAGACAAAAATTGAATACATCGAAATCTGAACCAACGGCGATAATTAGATAAAACTTATATAGGAATTTCGCGCTATTTTCGCGCTCATCATAACTGCTATTAAAATCTTACCAACGCCTATAGTTTCCCGGAAAATCAAAAAAATTCATTTGGGCAGCATATAAAGACAAAAATTGAAAATATCTAAATCTGAATCAACGGCGGTAATTAGATAAAGCTTATATAGGAATTTCGCACTATTTTCGCGCTCATCATAACTGCTATTAAAATCTTTCCAACGCCTATAGTTTCCCGGAAAATCAAAAAAATTAATTTGAGCGGCATATAAAGACAAAAATTGAAAATATCGAAATCAAAACCAACGGCGATAATTAGATAAAACTTATATAGGTATTTCGCGCTATTTTCGCGCTCGTCATAACTGCTATTAAAATCTTTCCAACGCCTATAGTTTCCCGGAAAATCAAAAAAATTCATTTGAGCAGCATATAAAGACAAAAATTGAAAATATCTAAATCTGAACCAACGGCGGTAATTAGATAAAGCTTATATAGGAAATTCGCGCTATTTTCGCGCTCATTATAACTGCTATTAAAATCTTTCCGGCGCCTATAGTTTTCGGAAAATCAAAAAAATTCATTTGAGCAGCTTATAAAGACAAAGATTGAAAATATCGAAATCTAAACCAACGGCGATAATTAGATAAAACCTATATAGTAATTTCGCGCTATTTTCGCTCTCATCATAACTGCTATTAAAATCTTTCCGGCGCCTATAGTTTCCCGGAAAATCAAAAAAATTCATTTGAGCAGCATATAAAGACAAAAATTGAAAATATCGAAATCTGAACCAACGGCGATAATTAGATATGGTTTATATAGGAATTTCGCGCTACTTTCGCGCTCATCATAACTGCTATTAAAATCTTTCCAACGCCTATAGTTTCCCGGAAAATCAAAAAAATTCATTTGAGCGGCATATAAAGACAAAAATTGAATATATCGAAATCTAAACCAACGGCGATAATTAGATAAAACTTATATAGGTATTTCGCGCTATTTTCGCGCTCGACATAGTTGCTATTAAAATCTTTCCAACGCCAATACTTTCCCGGAAAATCAAAAAAATTCATTTGAGCAGCATATAAAGACAAAAATTGAAAATATCTAAATCTGAACCAACGGCGGTAATTAGATATGGGTTATATAGGAATTTCGCGCTACTTTCGCGCTCATCATAACTGCTATTAAAATCTTTCCAACGCCTATAGTTTCCCGGAAAATCAAAAAAGTTCATTTGAGCAGCATATAAAGACAAAAATTGAAAATATCCAAATCTGAACCAACGGCGGTAATTAGATAAAGCTTATATAGGAATTTCGCGCTATTTTCGCGCTCATCATAACTGCTATTAAAATCTTTCCGGCGCCTATAGTTTCCAGGAAAATCAAAAAAATTCATTTGAGCAGCATATAAAGATAAAAATTGAAAATAAATAATTCTGAACCAACGGCGGTAATTAGATAAAGCTTATATAGGAATTTCGCGCTATTTTCGCGCTCATCATAACTGCTATTAAAATTTTTCCAGCGCCTATAGTTTCCCGGAAAATCAAACAAGTTCATTTAAGCAGCATATAAAGACAAAAATTGAAAATATCGAAATCTGAACCAACGGCGGTAATTAGATAAAGCTTATATAGGAATTTCGCGCTATTTTCGCGCTCATCATAACTGCTATTAAAATCTTTCCGGCGCCTATAGTTTCCCGGAAAATCAAAAAAATTCATTTGAGCGGCATATAAAGACAAAAATTGAAAATATCGAAATCTGAACCAACGGCGATAATTAGATAAAGCTTATATAGGAATTTCGCGCTATTTTCGCGCTCATCGTAACTGCTATTAAAATCTTTCCGGCGCCTATAGTTTCCCGGAAAATCAAAAAAATTCAGTTGAGCAGCACATAAAGACAAAAATTGAAAATATCTAAATCTGAACCAACGGCGGTAATTAGATAAAGCTTATATAGGAATTTCGCGCTATTTTCGCGCTCATCATAACTGCTATTAAAATCTATCCGGCGCCTATAGTTTCCCGGAAAATCAAAAAAATTAATTTGAGCAGCATATAAAGTCAAAAATTGAAAACATCTGAATCTAAACCAACGGCGATAATTAGATAAAACTTATATAGGAATTTCGCGCTCTTTTCGCGCTCATCATTACTGCTATTAAAATCTTTCCAACGCCTATAGTTTCCCGGAAAAACAAAAAAATTCATTTGAGCTGCATATAAAGACAAAAATTGAAAATATCGAAATCTGAACCAACGGCGATAATTAGATAAAGCTTATATAGGAAGTTCGCGCTATTTTCGCGCTCATCATAACTGCTATTAAAATCTTTCCAACGCCTATGGTTTCCCGGAAAATCAAAAAAATTCATTTGAGCAGCATATAAAGACAAATATTGAAAATATCTAAATCTGAAACAACGGCGGTAATTTGATAAAGCTTATATAAGAATTTCCGGTATTTTCGCGCACATCATAACTGCTATTAAAATCTTTCCAACGCTAATACTTTCCCTAAAAATCAAAAAAATTCATTTGAGCAGCATATAAAGACAAAAATTGAAAATATCTAAATCTGAACCAACGGCGGTAATTAGACAAAACTTATATAGTAATTTCGCGCTATTTTCGCGCTCATCATAACTGCTATTAAAATCTTTCCGGCGCCTATAGTTTCCCGGAAAATCAAAAAAATTCATTTGAGCAGCATATAAAGATAAAAATTGAAAATATATAGATCTGAACCAACGGCGGTAATTAGATAAAGCTTATATAGGAATTTCGCGCTATTTTCGCGCTCATCATAACTGCTATTAAAATCTATCCGGCGCCTATAGTTTCCCGGAAAATCAAAAAAATTAATTTGAGCAGCATATAAAGTCAAAAATTGAAAACATCTGAATCTAAATCAACGGCGATAATTAGATAAAACTTATATAGGAATTTCGCGCTATTTTCGCGCTCATCATTACTGCTATTAAAATCTTTCCAACGCCTATAGTTTCCCGGAAAAACAAAAAAATTCATTTGAGCTGCATATAAAGACAAAAATTGAAAATATCGAAATCTGAACCAACGGCGATAATTAGATAAAGCTTATATAGGAAGTTCGCGCTATTTTCGCGCTCATCATAACTGCTATTAAAATCTTTCCAACGCCTATGGTTTCCCGAAAAATCAAAAAAATTCATTTGAGCAGCATATAAAGACAAATATTGAAAATATCTAAATCTGAAACAACGGCGGTAATTTGATAAAACTTATATAAGAATTTCCGGTATTTTCGCGCTCATCATAACTGCTATTAAAATCTTTCCAACGCTAACACTTTCCCTAAAAATCAAAAAAATTCATTTGAACAGCATATAAAGACAAAAATTGAAAATATCTAAATCTGAACCAACGGCGGTAATTAGACAAAACTTATATAGTAATTTCGCGCTATTTTCGCGCTCATCATAACTGCTATTAAAATCTTTCCGGCGCCTATAGTTTCCCGGAAAATCAAAAAAATTCATTTGAGCAGCATATAAAGATAAAAATTGAAAATATATAGATCTGAACCAGCGGCGGTAATTAGATAAAGCTTATATAGGAATTTCGCGCTATTTTCGCGCTCATCATAACTGCTATTAAAATCTTACCAACGCCTATAGTTTCCGGGAAAATCAAAAAAATTCATTTGGGCAGCATATAAAGACAAAAATTGAAAATATCTAAATCTGAATCAACGGCGGTAATTAGATAAAGCTTATATAGGAATTTCGCGCTATTTTCGCGCTCATCATAACTGCTATTAAAATCTTTCCGGCGCCTATAGTTTCCCGGAAAATCAAAAAAAATCATTTGAGCGGCATATAAAGACAAGAATTGAATATATCGAAATCTGAACCAACGGCGATAATTAGATAAAACTTATATAGGAATTTGGCACTACTCTCGCGCTCCTCATAACTGCTATTAAAATCTTTCCAACGCCAATACTTTCCCGGAAAATCAAAAAAATTCATTTGAGCAGCATATAAAGACAAAAATTGAAAATATCTAAATCTGAACCAACGGCGGTAATTAGATATGGCTTATATAGGAATTTCGCACTACTTTCGCGCTCATCATAACTGCTATTAAAATCTTTCCAACGCCTATAGTTTCCCGGAAAATCTAAAAAATTCATTTGAGCGGCATATAAAGACAAAAATTGAATACATCGAAATCTGAACCAACGGCGATAATTAGATAAAACTTATATAGGAATTTCGCGCTATTTTCGCGCTCATCATAACTGCTATTAAAATCTTACCAACGCCTATAGTTTCCCGGAAAATCAAAAAAATTCATTTGGGCAGCATATAAAGACAAAAATTGAAAATATCTAAATCTGAATCAACGGCGGTAATTAGATAAAGCTTATATAGAAATTTCGCACTATTTTCGCGCTCATCATAACTGCTATTAAAATTTTTCCAGCGCCTATAGTTTCCCGGAAAATCAAAAAAATTCATTTGAGCAACATATAAAGACAAAAATTGAAAATATCTAAATCTAAACCAACGGCGGTAATTAGATAAAGCTTATATAGGAAATTCGCGCTATTTTCGCGCTCATTATAACTGCTATTAAAATCTTTCCGGCGCCTATAGTTTTCGGAAAATCAAAAAAATTCATTTGAGCAGCTTATAAAGACAAAGATTGAAAATATCGAAATCTAAACCAACGGCGATAATTAGATAAAACCTATATAGTAATTTCGCGCTATTTTCGCTCTCATCATAACTGCTATTAAAATCTTTCCGGCGCCTATAGTTTCCCGGAAAATCAAAAAAATTCATTTGAGCAGCATATAAAGACAAAAATTGAAAATATCGAAATCTGAACCAACGGCTATAATTAGATAAATCTTTTATATGGGAATTTCGCGCTATTTCCGCGCTCATCATAACTGCTATTAAAATCTTTCCGGCGCCCATAGTTTCCCGGAAAATCAAAAAAATTCATTTGAGCAGCATATAAAGACAAAAATTGAAAATATCGAAATCTGAACCAACGGCGATAATTAGATATGGTTTATATAGGAATTTCGCGCTACTTTCACGCTCATCATAACTGCTATTAAAATCTTTCCAACGCCTATAGTTTCCCGGAAAATCAAAAAAATTCATTTGAGCGGCATATAAAGACAAAAATTGAATATAACGAAATCTAAACCAACGGCGATAATTAGATAAAACTTATATAGGTATTTCGCGCTATTTTCGCGCTCGACATAGTTGCTATTAAAATCTTTCCAACGCCAGTACTTTCCCGGAAAATCAAAAAAATTCATTTGAGCAGCATATAAACACAAAAATTGAAAATATCTGAATCTGAACCAACGGCGGTAATTAGATATGGCTTATATAGGAATTTCGCGCTACTTTCGCGCTCATCATAACTGCTATTAAAATCTTTCCAACGCCTATAGTTTCCCGGAAAATCAAAAAAGTTCATTTGAGCAGCATATAAAGACAAAAATTGAAAATATCCAAATCTGAACCAACGGCGGTAATTAGATAAAGCTTATATAGGAATTTCGCGCTATTTTCGCGCTCATCATAACTGCTATTAAAATCTTTCCGGCGCCTATAGTTTCCAGGAAAATCAAAAAAATTCATTTGAGCAGCATATAAAGATAAAAATTGAAAATATCTAAATCTGAACCAACGGCGGTAATTAGATAAAGCTTATATAGGAATTTCGCGCTATTTTCGCGCTCATCATAACTGCTATTAAAATCTATCCGGCGCCTATAGTTTCCCGGAAAATCAAAAAAATTAATTTGAGCAGCATATAAAGTCAAAAATTGAAAACATCTGAATCTAAACCAACGGCGATAATTAGATAAAACTTATATAGGAATTTCGCGATATTTTCGCGCTCATCATTACTGCTATTAAAATCTTTCCAACGCCTATAGTTTCCCGGAAAAACAAAAAAATTCATTTGAGCTGCATATAAAGACAAAAATTGAAAATATCGAAATCTGAACCAACGGCGATAATTAGATAAAGCTTATATAGGAAGTTCGCGCTATTTTCGCGCGCATCATAACTGCTATTAAAATCTTTCCAACGCCTATGGTTTCCCGGAAAATCAAAAAAATTCATTTGAGCAGCATATAAAGACAAATATTGAAAATATCTAAATCTGAAACAACGGCGGTAATTTGATAAAGCTTATATAAGAATTTCCGGTATTTTCGCGCTCATCATAACTGCTATTAAAATCTTTCCAACGCTAATACTTTCCCTAAAAATCAAAAAAATTCATTTGAGCAGCATATAAAGACAAAAATTGAAAATATCTAAATCTGAACCAACGGCGGTAATTAGACAAAACTTATATAGGAATTTCGCGCTATTTTCGCGCTCATCATAACTGCTATTAAAATCTTTCCGGCGCCTATAGTTTCCCGGAATATCAAAATCATTCATTTGAGCAGCATATAAAGACAAAAATTGAAAATATCTAAATCTGAACCAACGGCGGTAATTAGATAAGGCTTATATAGAAATTTTGCGCTACTTTCGCGCTCATCATAACTGCTATTAAAATCTTTCCAACGCCTATAGTTTCCCGGAAAATAAAAAAAATTCATTTGAGCAGCATATAAAGACAAAAATTGAAAATATCTAAATCTGAACCAACGGCGGTAATTAGATAAAGCCTTTATAAGAATTTCGCGCTATTTTCGCGCTCATCATAACTGCTATGAAAATCTTTCCGGCGCCTATAGTTTCCCGGAAAATCAAAAAAATTCAATTGAGCAGCATATAAAGACAAAAATTGAAAATATCTAAATCTGAACCGACGGCGGTAATTAGATAAAGCTTATATAGGAATTTCGCGGTATTTTCGCGCTCATCATAACTGCTATTAAAACCTTTCCAGCGCATATAGTTTCCGGGAAAATCAAAAAAATTCATTTGAGCAGCATATAAAGACAAAAGTTGAAAATATCGAAATCTGAACCAACGACGATAATTAGATAAAACTTATATAGGAATTTCGCGCTATTTTCGCGCTCATCATAACTGCTATTAAAATCTTTCCGGCGATTATAGTTTCCCGGAAAATCAAAAAAATTCATTTGAGCAGCATATAAAGACAAAAATTGAAAATATCTAAATCTGAACCAACGGCGGTAATTAGATATGGTTTATATAGGAATTTCGCGCTACTTTCGCGCTCATCATAACTGCTATTAAAATCTTTCCAACGCCTATAGTTTCCGGGAAAATCAAAAAAATTCATTTGAGCAGCATATAAAGACAAAAATTGAAAATATCGAAATCTGAACCAACGACGATAATTAGATAAAACTTATATAGGAATTTTGCGCTATTTTCGCGCTCATCATAACTGCTATTAAAATCTTTCCGGCGCCGATAGTTTCGACGACGATAATTAGATCTGAACCAACGACGATAATTAGATAAAACTTATATAGGAATTTCGCGCTATTTTCGCATTCGACATAAGTGCTACTAAAATCTTCCCAACGCCAATACTTTCCCGGAAAATCAAAAAAATTCATTTGAGCAGCATATAAAGACAAAAATTGAAAATATCGAAATCTGGACCAACGGCGATAATTAGATAAAGCTTATATAGGAATTTCGCGCTATTTTCGCGCTCATCATAACTGCTATGAAAATCTTTCCGGCGCCTATAGTTTCCCGGAAAATCAAAAAAATTCAATTGAGCAGCATATAAAGACAAAAATTGAAAATATCTAAATCTGAACCAACGGCGGTAATTAGATAAATCTTATATAGGAATTTCACGCTATATCCGGTGCCTATATTTCCCCGGAAAATCAAAAAAATTCATACGGGCAGCATATAAAGACAAAAATTGAAAATATCTAAATCTGAACCAACGGCGATAATTAGATAGAGCTTCTATAGGAATTTCGCGCTATTTTCGCGCTCAACGTAACTGCTATTAAAATCTTTCCGGCGCCTATAATTTCCCAAAAAATCAAGAAAATTCATTTGAGCAGCATATAAAGACAAAGATTGAAAATATCGAAATCTAAACCAACGGCGATAATTAGATAAAACTTATACAGGAATTTCGCGCTATTTTCGCATTCGACATAAGTGCTACTAAAATCTTCCCAACGCCAATACTTTCCCGGAAAATCAAAAAAATTCATTTGAGCAGCATATAAAGACAAAAATTGAAAATATCTAAATCTGAACCAACGGCGGTAATTATGTAAAGCTTATATAGGAATTTCGCGCTATTTTCGCGCTCATCATAACTGCTATGAAAATCTTTCCGGCACCTATAGTTTCCCGGAAAATCAAAAAAATTCAATTGAGCAGCACATAAAGACAAAAATTGAAAATATCTAAATCTGAACCGACGGCGGTAATTAGATAAAGCTTATATAGGAATTTCGCGGTATTTTCGCGCTCATCATAACTGCTATTAAAATCTTTCCAACGCCTATAGTTTCCGGGAAAATCAAAAAAATTCATTTGAGCAGCATATAAAGACAAAAATTGAAAATATCGAAATCTGAACCAACGACGATAATTAGATAAAACTTATATAGGAATTTCGCGCTATTTTCGCGCTCATCATAACTGCTATTAAAATGTTTCCGGCGCCGATAATTTCCCGGAAAATCAAAAAAATTCATTTGAGCAGCATATAAAGACAAAAATTGAAAATATCTAAATCTGAACCAACGGCGGTAATTAGATAAAGCTTATATAGGAATTTCACGCTATTTTCGCGCTCATCATAACTGCTATTGAAATCTTTCCAGCGCATATAGTTTCCGGGAAAATCAAAAAAATTCATTTGAGCAGCATATAAAGACAAAAATTGAAAATATCGAAATAGGAACCAACGACGATAATTAGATAAAACTTATATAGGAATTTCGCGCTCATCATAACTGCTATTAAAATCTTTCCGGCGCCTATAGTTTGCCGGAAAATGAAAAAAATTCATTTGAGCAGCATATAAAGACAAAAATTGAAAATATCGAAATTTGTACCAACGGCGATAATTAGATAATACTTATATAGGAATTTCTCGCTATTTTCGCGCTCATCATGGCTGCTATTAAAATCTTTCCAGCGCCTATAGTTTCCCGGAAAATCAAAAAAATTCATCTGAGCAGCATATAAAGACAAAAATTGAAAATATCTAAATCTGAACCAACGGCGGTAATTAGATAAAACTTATATAGGAATTTCACGCTATTTTCGCGCTCATCACAACTACTATTAAAATCTTTCCGGTGCCTATATTTCCCCGGAAAATCAAAAAAATATATTTGGGCAGCATATAAAGACAAAAATTGAAAATATCTAAATCTGAACCAACGGCGGTAATTAGATAGAGCTTCTATAGGGATTTCGCGCTATTTTCGCGCTCAACGTAACTGCTATTAAAATCTTACCGGCGCCTATATTTTCCCAAAAAATCAAAAAAATTCATTTGAGCAGCATATAAAGACAAAGATTGAAAATATCGAAATCTAAACCAACGGCGATAATTAGATAAAACTTATACAGGAATTTCGCGCTATTTTCGCGCTCGACATAAGTGCTACTAAAATCTTTCCAACACCAATACTTTCCCGGAAAATCAAAAAAATTCATTTGAGCAGCATATAAAGACAAAAATTGAAAATATCTAAATCTGAACCAACGGCGGTAATTAGATAAAGCTTATATAGGAATTTCGCGCTATTTTCGCGCTCATCATAACTGCTATGAAAATCTTTCCGGCGCCTATAGTTTCCCGGAAAATCAAAAAAATTCAATTGAGCAGCATATAAAGACAAAAATTGAAAATATCTAAATCTGAACCGACGGCGGTAATTAGATAAAGCTTATATAGGAATTTCGCGGTATTTTCGCGCTCATCATAACTGCTATTAAAACCGTTCCAGCGCATATAGTTTCCGGGAAAATCAAAAAAATTCATTTGAACAGCATATAAAGACAAAAATTGAAAATATCGAAATCTGAACCAACGACGATAATTAGATAAAACTTATATAGGCATTTCGCGCTATTTTCGCGCTCATCATAACTGCTATTAAAATCTTTCCGGCGCCTATAGTTTCCCGGAAAATCAAAAAAATTCATTTGAGCAGCATATAAAGACAAAAATTGAAAATATCTAAATCTGAACCAACGGCGGTAATTAGATAAAGCTTATATAGGAATTTCGCGCTATTTTCGCGCTCATCATAACTGCTATTAAAATCTTTCCAGCGCCTATAGTTTCCCGGAAAATCAAAAAAATTTATTTGAGCAGCATATAAAGACAAAAATTGAAAATATCGAAATCTGAACCAACGGCGATAATTAGATAAAACTTATATAGGAATTTCGCGCTATTTTCGCGCTCATCATAACTGCTATTAAGATCTTTCCGGCGCCTATAGTTTCCCGGAAAATCAAAAAAATTCATTTGAGCGGCATATAAAGACAATAATTGAAAATATCGAAATCTGAACCAACGGCGATAATTAGATAAAGCTTATATAGAAATTTCGCGCTATTTTCGCGCTCATCATAACTGCTATTAAAATCTTTCCGGCGCCTATAGTTTCCCGGAAAATCAAAAAAATTCAATTGAGCAGCACATAAAGACAAAAATTGAAAATATCTAAATCTGAACCAACGGCGGTAATTAGATAAAGCTTATATAGGAATTTCGCGCTATTTTCGCGCTCATCATAACTGCTATTAAAATCTTTCCGGCGCCTATAGTTTCCCGGAAAATCAAAAAAATTAATTTGACCAGCATATAAAGTCAAAAATTGAAAACATCTGAATCTAAACCAACGGCGATAATTAGATAAAACTTATACAGGAATTTCGCGCTATTTTCGCGCTCATCATTACTGCTATTAAAATCTTTCCAACGCCTATAGTTTCCCGGAAAAACAAAAAAATTCATTTGAGCAGCATATAAAGACAAAAATTAAAAATATCTAAATCTGAACCAACGGCGGTAATTAGATAAAACTTATATAGGAATTTCGCGCTATTTTCGCGCTCATAATAACTGCTATTAAAATCTTTCCGGCGCCTATAGTTTCCCGGAAAATCAAAAAAATTCATTTGAGCAGCATATAAAGACAAAAATTGAAAATATCGAAATTTGTACCAACGGCAATAATTAGATAATACTTATATAGGAATTTCTCGCTGTTTTCGCGCTCATCATAGCTGCTATTAAAATCTTTCCAGCGCCTATAGTTTCCCGGAAAATCAAAAAAATTCATCTGAGCAGCATATAAAGACAAAAATTGAAAATATCTAAGTCTGAACCAACGGCGGTAATTAGATAAAACTTATATAGGAATTTCACGCTATTTTCGCGCTCATCATAACTACTATGAAAATCTTTCCGGCGCCTATAGTTTCCCGGAAAATCAAAAAAATTCAATTGAGCAGCATATAAAGACAAAAATTGAAAATATCTAAATCTGAACCAACGGCGGTAATTAGATAAAGCTTATATAGGAATTTCGCGGTATTTTCGCGCTCATCATAACTGCTATTAAAACCGTTCCAGCGCATATAGTTTCCGGGAAAATCAAAAAATTCATTTGAGCAGCATATCAAGACAAAAATTGAAAATATCGAAATCTGAACCAACGACGATAATTAGACAAAACTTATATAGCAATTTCGCGCTATTTTCGCGCTCATCATAACTGCTATTAAAATCTTTCCGGCGCCTATAGTTTCCCGGAAAATCAAAAAACTTCATTTGAGCAGCATATAAAGTCAAAAATTGAAAATATCTAAAACTGAACCAATGGCGGTAATTAGATAAAGCTTATATAGGAATTTCGCGGTATTTTCGCGCTCATCATAACTGCTATTAAAACCTTTCCAACGCTAATACCTTCCCGGAAAATCAAAAAAATTCATTTGAGCAGCATATATAGATAAAAATTGAAAATATATAAATCTGAACCAACGGCGGTAATTAGATAAAGCTTATATAGGAATTTCACGCTATTTTCGCGCTCATCATAACTGCTATTGAAATCTTTCCCGGAAAATCAAAAAAATTCATTTGAGCAGCATATAAAGACAAAAATTGAAAATATCTACATCTGAACCAACGGCGGCAATTAGATAAAGCTTATATAGGAATTTCGCGCTATTTTCGCGCTCATCATAACTGCTATTAAAATCTTTCCAGCGCCTATAGTTTCCCGGAAAATCAAAGAAATTTATTTGAGCAGCATATAAAGACAAAAATTGAAAATATCTAAATCTGAACCAACGGCGGTAATTAGATAGAGCTTCTATAGGAATTTCGCGCTATTTTCGCGCTCAACGTAACTGTTATTAAAATCTTTCCGGCGCCTATAGTTTCCCAAAAAATGAAAACAATTCATTTGAGCAGCATATAAAGACAAAGATTGAAAATATCGAAATCTAAACCAACGGCGATAATTAGATAAAACTTATACAGGAATTTCGCGCTATTTTCGCATTCGACATAAGTGCTACTAAAATCTTCCCAACGCCAATACTTTCCCGGAAAATCAAAAAAATTCATCTGAGCAGCATATAAAGATAAAAATTGAAAATATCTAAATCTGAACCAACGGTGGTAATTAGATAAAGCTTATATAGGAATTTCGCGCTATTTTCGCGCTCATCATAACTGCTATGAAAATCTTTCCGGCGCCTATAGTTTCCCGGAAAATCAAAAAAATTCAATTGAGCAGCATATAAAGACAAAAATTGAAAATATCTAAATCTGAACCAACGGCGGTAATTAGATAAGGCTTATATAGGAATTTCACGCTATTTTCGCGCTCATCATAACTGCTATTGATATCTTTCCAGCGCCTATAGTTTCCCGGAAAATCAAAAAAATTCATTTGAGCAGCGTATAAAGACAAAAATTGAAAATATCGAAATCTGAACCAACGGCGGTAATTAGATAAAGCTTATATAGGAATTTCGCGGTATTTTCGCCCTCATCATAACTGCTGTTAGAATCTTTCCAACGCTAATACTTTCCCGGAAAATCAAAAAAATTCATTTGAGCAGCATATAAAGACAAAGATTGAAAATATCGAAATCTAAACCAACGGCGATAATTAGATAAAGCTTATGTAGGAATTTCGCGCTATTTTCGCGCTCATCATAATTGGTATTAAAATCTTTCCAACGCCTATAGTTTCCCGGAAAATCAAAAAAATTCATTTGGGCAGCATATAAAGACAAAAATTGAAAATATCTAAATCTGAACCAACGGCGGTAATTAGATAAAGCTTATATAGGAATTTCGCGGTATTTTCGCCCTCATCATAACTGCTGTTAGAATCTTTCCAACGCTAATACTTTCCCGGAAAATCAAAAAAATTCATTTGAGCAGCATATAAAGACAAAGATTGAAAATATCGAAATCTAAACCAACGGCGATAATTAGATAAAGCTTATGTAGGAATTTCGCGCTATTTTCGCGCTCATCATAATTGGTATTAAAATCTTTCCAACGCCTATAGTTTCCCGGAAAATCAAAAAAATTCATTTGAGCAGCATATAAAGACAAAAATTGAAAATATCTAAATCTGAACCAACGGCGGTAATTGGATAAAGCTTATATAGGAATGTCGCGCTATTTTCGCGCTCATCATAGCTGCTATTAAACTCTTTCCGGCGCCTATTGTTTCCTGGAAAATCAAAAAAATTCATTTGAGCAGCATATAAAGACAAAAATTGAAAATATCTAAATCTGAACCAATGGCGGTAATTAGATAAAGCTTATATAGGAATTTCGCGCTATTTTCGCGCTCATCATAACTGCTATTAAAATCTTTCCAACGCTTATAGTTTCCCGGAAACTCAAAAAAATTCATTTGAGCAGCATATAAAGACAAAAATTGAAAATATCTTAATCTGAACCAACGGCGGTAATTAGATAAAGCTTATATAGGAATTTCGCGGTAATTTCGCGCTCATCATAACTGCTGTTAGAATCTTTCCAACGCTAATACTTTCCCGGAAAATCAAAAAAATTCATTTGAGCAGCATATAAAGACAAAGATTGAAAATATCGAAATCTAAACCAACGGCGATAATTAGATAAAACCTATATAGGAATTTCGCGCTATTTTCGCGCTCATCATAACTGCTATTAAAATCTTTCAGGCGCCTATAGTTTCCCGGAAAATCAAAAAAATTTATTTTAGCAGCACATATAGATAAAAACTGAAAATATATAAATCTGAACCAACGGCGGTAATTAGATAAAGCTTATATAGGAATTTCGAGCTATTTTCGCGCTCATCATAACTGCTATTAAAATCTTTCCGGCGCCTATAGTTTCCCGGAAAATCAAAAAAATTTATTTGAGCAGCATATAAAGACAAAAATTGAAAATATCTAAATCTGAACGAACGGCGGTAATTAGATAAAGCTTATATACGAATTTCGCGCTATTTTCGCGCTCAACATAACTGCTATTAAAATCTTTCCAGCGCCTATAGTTTCCCGGAAAATCAAAAAAATTAATTTGAGCAGCATATAAAGACAAAAATTGAAAATATCTAAATCTGAACCAATGGCGGTAATTAGATAAAGCTTATATAGGAATTTCGCGGTATTTTCGCGCTCATCATAACTGCTATTAAAACCTTTCCAACGCTAATACTTTCCCGGAAAATCAAAAAAATTCATTTGAGCAGCATATAAAGACAAAAATTGAAAATATCTAAATCTGAACCAACGGCGGTAATTAGATATGGCTAATATAGGAATTTCGCGCCACTTTCACGCTCGTCATAACTGTTATTAAAATCTTTCCAACGCCTATAGTTTCCCGGAAAATCAAAAAAATTCATTTGAGCAGCATATAAAGACAAAGATTGAAAATATCTAAATCTGAACCAACGGCGGTAATTAGATAAAGCTTATATAGGAATTTCGCGGTATTTTCGCCCTCATCATAACTGCTGTTAGAATCTTTCCAACGCTAATACTTTCCCGGAAAATCAAAAAAATTCATTTGAGCAGCATATAAAGACAAAGATTGAAAATATCGAAATCTAAACCAACGGCGATAATTAGATAAAGCTTATGTAGGAATTTCGCGCTATTTTCGCGCTCATCATAATTGGTATTAAAATCTTTCCAACGCCTATAGTTTCCCGGAAAATCAAAAAAATTCATTTGAGCAGCATATAAAGACAAAAATTGAAAATATCTAAATCTGAACCAACGGCGGTAATTGGATAAAGCTTATATAGGAATGTCGCGCTATTTTCGCGCTCATCATAGCTGCTATTAAACTCTTTCCGGCGCCTATTGTTTCCTGGAAAATCAAAAAAATTCATTTGAGCAGCATATAAAGACAAAAATTGAAAATATCTAAATCTGAACCAATGGCGGTAATTAGATAAAGCTTATATAGGAATTTCGCGCTATTTTCGCGCTCATCATAACTGCTATTAAAATCTTTCCAACGCTTATAGTTTCCCGGAAACTCAAAAAAATTCATTTGAGCAGCATATAAAGACAAAAATTGAAAATATCTTAATCTGAACCAACGGCGGTAATTAGATAAAGCTTATATAGGAATTTCGCGGTAATTTCGCGCTCATCATAACTGCTGTTAGAATCTTTCCAACGCTAATACTTACCCGGAAAATCAAAAAAATTCATTTGAGCAGCATATAAAGACAAAGATTGAAAATATCGAAATCTAAACCAACGGCGATAATTAGATAAAACCTATATAGGAATTTCGCGCTATTTTCGCGCTCATCATAACTGCTATTAAAATCTTTCAGGCGCCTATAGTTTCCCGGAAAATCAAAAAAATTTATTTTAGCAGCACATATAGATAAAAACTGAAAATATATAAATCTGAACCAACGGCGGTAATTAGATAAAGCTTATATAGGAATTTCGAGCTATTTTCGCGCTCATCATAACTGCTATTACAATCTTTCCGGCGCCTATAGTTTCCCGGAAAATCAAAAAAATTTATTTGAGCAGCATATAAAGACAAAAATTGAAAATATCTAAATCTGAACGAACGGCGGTAATTAGATAAAGCTTATATAGGAATTTCGCGCTATTTTCGCGCTCAACATAACTGCTATTAAAATCTTTCCAGCGCCTATAGTTTCCCGGAAAATCAAAAAAATTAATTTGAGCAGCATATAAAGACAAAAATTGAAAATATCTAAATCTGAACCAACGGCGATAATTAGATAAAACTTATATAGGCATTTCGCGCTATTTTCGCGCTCATCATAACTGCTATTAAAATCTTTCCGGCGCCTATAGTTTCCCGGAAAATCAAAAAAATTCATTTGAGCAGCATTAAAGACAAAAATTGAAAATATCGAAATCTGAACCAACGACGATAATTAGACAAAACTTATATAGGAATTTCCCGCTATTTTCGCGCTCATCATAACTGCTATTAAAATCTTTCCGGAGCCTATAATTTCCCGGAAAATCAAAAAAATTCATTTGAGCAGCATATAAAGACAAAAATTGAAAATATCTAAATCTGAACCAACGGCGGTAATTAGATAAAGCTTATATAGGAATTTCGGGCTATTTTCGCGCTCATCATAACTGCTATTGATATCTTTCCAGCGCCTATAGTTTCCCGGAAAATCAAAAAAATCCATTTGAGCAGCGTACAAAGACAAAAATTGAAAATATCGATATCTGAGCCAACGACGATAATTAGACAAAACTTATATAGGAATTTCGCGCTATTTTCGCGCCCATCATAACTGCTATTAAAATCTTTCCGGCGCCTATAATTTCCCGGAAAATCAAAAAAATTCATTTGAGCAGCATATAAAAACAAAAATTGAAAATATCTAAATCTGAACGAACGGCGGTAATTAGATAAAGCTTATATACGAATTTCGCGCTATTTTCGCGCTCAACATAACTGCTATTAAAATCTTTCCAGCGCCTATAGTTTCCCGGAAAATCAAAAAAATTAATTTGAGCAGCATATAAAGACAAAAATTGAAAATATCTAAATCTGAACCAATGGCGGTAATTAGATAAAGCTTATATAGGAATTTCGCGGTATTTTCGCGCTCATCATAACTGCTATTAAAACCTTTCCAACGCTAATACTTTCCCGGAAAATCAAAAAAATTCATTTGAGCAGCATATAAAGACAAAAATTGAAAATATCTAAATCTGAACCAACGGCGGTAATTAGATATGGCTAATATAGGAATTTCGCGCCACTTTCACGCTCGTCATAACTGTTATTAAAATCTTTCCAACGCTAATACTTTCCCGGAAAATCAAAAAAATTCATTTGAGCAGCATATAAAGACAAAGATTGAAAATATCGAAATCTAAACCAACGGCGATAATTAGATAAAGCTTATGTAGGAATTTCGCGCTATTTTCGCGCTCATCATAATTGGTATTAAAATCTTTCCAACGCCTATAGTTTCCCGGAAAATCAAAAAAATTCATTTGAGCAGCATATAAAGACAAAAATTGAAAATATCTAAATCTGAACCAACGGCGGTAATTGGATAAAGCTTATATAGGAATGTCGCGCTATTTTCGCGCTCATCATAGCTGCTATTAAACTCTTTCCGGCGCCTATTGTTTCCTGGAAAATCAAAAAAATTCATTTGAGCAGCATATAAAGACAAAAATTGAAAATATCTAAATCTGAACCAATGGCGGTAATTAGATAAAGCTTATATAGGAATTTCGCGCTATTTTCGCGCTCATCATAACTGCTATTAAAATCTTTCCAACGCTTATAGTTTCCCGGAAACTCAAAAAAATTCATTTGAGCAGCATATAAAGACAAAAATTGAAAATATCTTAATCTGAACCAACGGCGGTAATTAGATAAAGCTTATATAGGAATTTCGCGGTAATTTCGCGCTCATCATAACTGCTGTTAGAATCTTTCCAACGCTAATACTTTCCCGGAAAATCAAAAAAATTCATTTGAGCAGCATATAAAGACAAAGATTGAAAATATCGAAATCTAAACCAACGGCGATAATTAGATAAAACCTATATAGGAATTTCGCGCTATTTTCGCGCTCATCATAACTGCTATTAAAATCTTTCAGGCGCCTATAGTTTCCCGGAAAATCAAAAAAATTTATTTTAGCAGCACATATAGATAAAAACTGAAAATATATAAATCTGAACCAACGGCGGTAATTAGATAAAGCTTATATAGGAATTTCGAGCTATTTTCGCGCTCATCATAACTGCTATTAAAATCTTTCCGGCGCCTATAGTTTCCCGGAAAATCAAAAAAATTTATTTGAGCAGCATATAAAGACAAAAATTGAAAATATCTAAATCTGAACGAATGGCGGTAATTAGATAAAGCTTATATAGGAATTTCGCGCTATTTTCGCGCTCAACATAACTGCTATTAAAATCTTTCCAGCGCCTATAGTTTCCCGGAAAATCAAAAAAATTAATTTGAGCAGCATATAAAGACAAAAATTGAAAATATCTAAATCTGAACCAACGGCGATAATTAGATAAAACTTATATAGGCATTTCGCGCTATTTTCGCGCTCATCATAACTGCTATTAAAATCTTTCCGGCGCCTATAGTTTCCCGGAAAATCAAAAAAATTCATTTGAGCAGCATTAAAGACAAAAATTGAAAATATCGAAATCTGAACCAACGACGATAATTAGACAAAACTTATATAGGAATTTCCCGCTATTTTCGCGCTCATCATAACTGCTATTAAAATCTTTCCGGAGCCTATAATTTCCCGGAAAATCAAAAAAATTCATTTGAGCAGCATATAAAGACAAAAATTGAAAATATCTAAATCTGAACCAACGGCGGTAATTAGATAAAGCTTATATAGGAATTTCGGGCTATTTTCGCGCTCATCATAACTGCTATTGATATCTTTCCAGCGCCTATAGTTTCCCGGAAAATCAAAAAAATCCATTTGAGCAGCGTACAAAGACAAAAATTGAAAATATCGATATCTGAGCCAACGACGATAATTAGACAAAACTTATATAGGAATTTCGCGCTATTTTCGCGCCCATCATAACTGCTATTAAAATCTTTCCGGCGCCTATAATTTCCCGGAAAATCAAAAAAATTCATTTGAGCAGCATATAAAAACAAAAATTGAAAATATCTAAATCTGAACCAACGGCGGTAATTAGATAAAGCTTATATAGGAATTTCGCGCTATTTTCGCGCCCATCATAACTGCTATCAAAATCTTTCCGGCGCCTATAGTTTCCCGGAAAATCAAAAAAATTAATTTGAGCAGCATATAAAGACAAAAATTGAAAATATCTAAATCTGAACCAATTTCGGTAATTAGATAAAGCTTATATAGGAATTTCGCGGTATTTTCGCGCTCATCATAACTGCTATTAAAACTTTTCCAAACCTAATACTTTCCCGGAAAATCAAAAAAATTCATTTGAGCAGCATATAAAGACAAAAATTGAAAATATCTAAATCTGAACCAACGGCGGTAATTAGATAAAGCTTATATATGAATTTCACGCTATTTTCGCTTTCATTATAACTGCTATTGAAATCTTTCCAGCGCATGTAGTTTCCGGGAAAATCAAAAAAATTCATTTGAGCAGCATATAAAGACAAAAATTGAAAATATCGAAATCTGAACCAACGACGATAATTAGATAAAGCTTATATAGGAATTTCGCGGTAATTTCGCGCTCATCATAACTGCTGTTAGAATCTTTCCAACGCTAATACTTTCCCGGAAAATCAAAAAAATTCATTTGAGCAGCATATAAAGACAAAGATTGAAAATATCGAAATCTAAACCAACGGCGATAATTAGATAAAACCTATATAGGAATTTCGCGCTATTTTCGCGCTCATCATAACTGCTATTAAAATCTTTCAGGCGCCTATAGTTTCCCGGAAAATCAAAAAAATTTATTTTAGCAGCACATATAGATAAAAACTGAAAATATATAAATCTGAACCAACGGCGGTAATTAGATAAAGCTTATATAGGAATTTCGAGCTATTTTCGCGCTCATCATAACTGCTATTAAAATCTTTCCGGCGCCTATAGTTTCCCGGAAAATCAAAAAAATTTATTTGAGCAGCATATAAAGACAAAAATTGAAAATATCTAAATCTGAACGAAAGGCGGTAATTAGATAAAGCTTATATAGGAATTTCGCGCTATTTTCGCGCTCAACATAACTGCTATTAAAATCTTTCCAGCGCCTATAGTTTCCCGGAAAATCAAAAAAATTAATTTGAGCAGCATATAAAGACAAAAATTGAAAATATCTAAATCTGAACCAACGGCGATAATTAGATAAAACTTATATAGGCATTTCGCGCTATTTTCGCGCTCATCATAACTGCTATTAAAATCTTTCCGGCGCCTATAGTTTCCCGGAAAATCAAAAAAATTCATTTGAGCAGCATTAAAGACAAAAATTGAAAATATCGAAATCTGAACCAACGACGATAATTAGACAAAACTTATATAGGATTTTCCCGCTATTTTCGCGCTCATCATAACTGCTATTAAAATCTTTCCGGAGCCTATAATTTCCCGGAAAATCAAAAAAATTCATTTGAGCAGCATATAAAGACAAAAATTGAAAATATCTAAATCTGAACCAATGGCGGTAATTAGATAAAGCTTATATAGGAATTTCGCGGTATTTTCGCGCTCATCATAACTGCTATTAAAACCTTTCCAACGCTAATACTTTCCCGGAAAATCAAAAAAATTCATTTGAGCAGCATATAAAAACAAAAATTGAAAATATCTAAATCTGAACCAACGGCGGTAATTAGATAAAGCTTATATAGGAATTTCGAGCTATTTTCGCGCCCATCATAACTGCTATCAAAATCTTTCCGGCGCCTATAGTTTCCCGGAAAATCAAAAAAATTAATTTGAGCAGCATATAAAGACAAAAATTGAAAATATCTAAATCTGAACGAACGGCGGTAATTAGATAAAGCTTATATAGGAATTTCACGCTATTTTCGCGCTCAACATAACTGCTATTAAAATCTTTCCAGCGCCTATAGTTTCCCGGAAAATCAAAAAAATTAATTTGAGCAGCATATAAAGACAAAAATTGAAAATATCTAAATCTGAACCAATGGCGGTAATTAGATAAAGCTTATATAGGAATTTCGCGGTATTTTCGCGCTCATCATAACTGCTATTAAAACCTTTCCAACGCTAATACTTTCCCGGAAAATCAAAAAAATTCATTTGAGCAGCATATAAAGACAAAAATTGAAAATATCTAAATCTGAACCAACGGCGGTAATTAGATATGGCTAATATAGGAATTTCGCGCCACTTTCACGCTCGTCATAACTGTTATTAAAATCTTTCCAACGCCTATAGTTTCCCGGAAAATCAAAAAAATTCATTTGAGCAGCATATAAAGACAAAGATTGAAAATATCTAAATCTGAACCAACGGCGGTAATTAGATAAAGCTTATATAGGAATTTCGCGGTATTTTCGCCCTCATCATAACTGCTGTTAGAATCTTTCCAACGCTAATACTTTCCCGGAAAATCAAAAAAATTCATTTGAGCAGCATATAAAGACAAAGATTGAAAATATCGAAATCTAAACCAACGGCGATAATTAGATAAAGCTTATGTAGGAATTTCGCGCTATTTTCGCGCTCATCATAATTGGTATTAAAATCTTTCCAACGCCTATAGTTTCCCGGAAAATCAAAAAAATTCATTTGAGCAGCATATAAAGACAAAAATTGAAAATATCTAAATCTGAACCAACGGCGGTAATTGGATAAAGCTTATATAGGAATGTCGCGCTATTTTCGCGCTCATCATAGCTGCTATTAAACTCTTTCCGGCGCCTATTGTTTCCTGGAAAATCAAAAAAATTCATTTGAGCAGCATATAAAGACAAAAATTGAAAATATCTAAATCTGAACCAATGGCGGTAATTAGATAAAGCTTATATAGGAATTTCGCGCTATTTTCGCGCTCATCATAACTGCTATTAAAATCTTTCCAACGCTTATAGTTTCCCGGAAACTCAAAAAAATTCATTTGAGCAGCATATAAAGACAAAAATTGAAAATATCTTAATCTGAACCAACGGCGGTAATTAGATAAAGCTTATATAGGAATTTCGCGGTAATTTCGCGCTCATCATAACTGCTGTTAGAATCTTTCCAACGCTAATACTTTCCCGGAAAATCAAAAAAATTCATTTGAGCAGCATATAAAGACAAAGATTGAAAATATCGAAATCTAAACCAACGGCGATAATTAGATAAAACCTATATAGGAATTTCGCGCTATTTTCGCGCTCATCATAACTGCTATTAAAATCTTTCCGGCGCCTATAGTTTCCCGGAAAATCAAAAAAATTCATTTGAGCAGCATTAAAGACAAAAATTGAAAATATCGAAATCTGAACCAACGACGATAATTAGACAAAACTTATATAGGAATTTCCCGCTATTTTCGCGCTCATCATAACTGCTATTAAAATCTTTCCGGAGCCTATAATTTCCCGGAAAATCAAAAAAATTCATTTGAGCAGCATATAAAGACAAAAATTGAAAATATCTAAATCTGAACCAACGGCGGTAATTAGATAAAGCTTATATAGGAATTTCGGGCTATTTTCGCGCTCATCATAACTGCTATTGATATCTTTCCAGCGCCTATAGTTTCCCGGAAAATCAAAAAAATCCATTTGAGCAGCGTACAAAGACAAAAATTGAAAATATCGATATCTGAGCCAACGACGATAATTAGACAAAACTTATATAGGAATTTCGCGCTATTTTCGCGCCCATCATAACTGCTATTAAAATCTTTCCGGCGCCTATAATTTCCCGGAAAATCAAAAAAATTCATTTGAGCAGCATATAAAAACAAAAATTGAAAATATCTAAATCTGAACCAACGGCGGTAATTAGATAAAGCTTATATAGGAATTTTTTCGCTATTTTCGCGCCCATCATAACTGCTATCAAAATCTTTCCGGCGCCTATAGTTTCCCGGAAAATCAAAAAAATTAATTTGAGCAGCATATAAAGACAAAAATTGAAAATATCTAAATCTGAACCAATTTCGGTAATTAGATAAAGCTTATATAGGAATTTCGCGGTATTTTCGCGCTCATCATAACTGCTATTAAAACTTTTCCAACCCTAATACTTTCCCGGAAAATCAAAAAAATTCATTTGAGCAGCATATAAAGACAAAAATTGAAAATATCTAAATCTGAACCAACGGCGGTAATTGGATAAAGCTTATATAGGAATGTCGCGCTATTTTCGCGCTCATCATAGCTGCTATTAAACTCTTTCCGGCGCCTATTGTTTCCTGGAAAATCAAAAAAATTCATTTGAGCAGCATATAAAGACAAAAATTGAAAATATCTAAATCTGAACCAATGGCGGTAATTAGATAAAGCTTATATAGGAATTTCGCGCTATTTTCGCGCTCATCATAACTGCTATTAAAATCTTTCCAACGCTTATAGTTTCCCGGAAACTCAAAAAAATTCATTTGAGCAGCATATAAAGACAAAAATTGAAAATATCTTAATCTGAACCAACGGCGGTAATTAGATAAAGCTTATATAGGAATTTCGCGGTAATTTCGCGCTCATCATAACTGCTGTTAGAATCTTTCCAACGCTAATACTTTCCCGGAAAATCAAAAAAATTCATTTGAGCAGCATATAAAGACAAAGATTGAAAATATCGAAATCTAAACCAACGGCGATAATTAGATAAAACCTATATAGGAATTTCGCGCTATTTTCGCGCTCATCATAACTGCTATTAAAATCTTTCAGGCGCCTATAGTTTCCCGGAAAATCAAAAAAATTTATTTTAGCAGCACATATAGATAAAAACTGAAAATATATAAATCTGAACCAACGGCGGTAATTAGATAAAGCTTATATAGGAATTTCGAGCTATTTTCGCGCTCATCATAACTGCTATTAAAATCTTTCCGGCGCCTATAGTTTCCCGGAAAATCAAAAAAATTTATTTGAGCAGCATATAAAGACAAAAATTGAAAGTATCTAAATCTGAACGAACGGCGGTAATTAGATAAAGCTTATATAGGAATTTCGCGCTATTTTCGCGCTCAACATAACTGCTATTAAAATCTTTCCAGCGCCTATAGTTTCCCGGAAAATCAAAAAAATTAATTTGAGCAGCATATAAAGACAAAAATTGAAAATATCTAAATCTGAACCAATGGCGGTAATTAGATAAAGCTTATATAGGAATTTCGCGGTATTTTCGCGCTCATCATAACTGCTATTAAAACCTTTCCAACGCTAATACTTTCCCGGAAAATCAAAAAAATTCATTTGAGCAGCATATAAAGACAAAAATTGAAAATATCTAAATCTGAACCAACGGCGGTAATTAGATATGGCTAATATAGGAATTTCGCGCCACTTTCACGCTCGTCATAACTGTTATTAAAATCTTTCCAACGCCTATAGTTTCCCGGAAAATCAAAAAAATTCATTTGAGCAGCATATAAAGACAAAGATTGAAAATATCGAAATCTAAACCAACGGCGATAATTAGATAAAACCTATATAGAAATTTCGCGCTATTTTCGCGCTCATCATAACTGCTATTAAAATCTTTCCGGCGCCTATAGTTTCCAGGAAAATCAAAAAAATTCATTTGAGCAGCATATAAAGACAAAAATTGAAAATATCGAAATCTGAACCAACGGCGATAATTAGATAAACCTTATATAGGAATTTCGCGCTATTTTCGCGCTCATCATAACTGCTATTAAAATCTTTCCGGCGCCTATAGTTTCCCGGAAAATCAAAAAAATTCATCAGAGCAGCATATAAAGACAAAAATTGAATATATCTAAATCTGAACCAACGGCGGTAATTATATAAAACTTATATAGAAATTTCACGCTATTTTCGCGCTCATCATAACTACTATTAAAATCTTCCCGGTGCCTATATTTCCCCGGAAAATCAAAAAAATTCATTTGCGCAGCATATAAAGACAAAAATTGAAAATATCTAAATCTGAACCAACGGCGGTAATTAGATAAAGCTTATATAGGAATTTCGCGCTATTTTCGCGCCCATCATAACTGCTATCAAAATCTTTCCGGCGCCTATAGTTTCCCGGAAAATCAAAAAAATTAATTTGAGCAGCATATAAAGACAAAAATTGAAAATATCTAAATCTGAACCAACGGCGATAATTAGATAAAACTTATATAGGCATTTCGCGCTATTTTCGCGCTCATCATAACTGCTATTAAAATCTTTCCAGCGCCTATAGTTTCCCGGAAAATCAAAAAAATTAATTTGAGCAGCATATAAAGACAAAAATTGAAAATATCTAAATCTGAACCAATGGCGGTAATTAGATAAAGCTTCTATAGGAATTTCGCGGTATTTTCTCGCTCATCATAACTGCTATTAAAACCTTTCCAACGCTAATACTTTCCCGGAAAATCAAAAAAATTCATTTGAGCAGCATATAAAGACAAAAATTGAAAATATCTAAATCTGAACCAACGGCGGTAATTAGATATGGCTAATATAGGAATTTCGCGCCACTTTCACGCTCGTCATAACTGTTATTAAAATCTTTCCAACGCCTATAGTTTCCCGGAAAATCAAAAAAATTCATTTGAGCAGCATATAAAGACAAAGATTGAAAATATCGAAATCTAAACCAACGGCGATAATTAGATAAAACCTATATAGAAATTTCGCGCTATTTTCGCGCTCATCATAACTGCTATTAAAATCTTTCCGGTGCCTATAGTTTCCAGGAAAATCAAAAAAATTCATTTGAGCAGCATATAAAGACAAAAATTGAAAATATCGAAATCTGAACCAACGGCGATAATTAGATAAACCTTATATAGGAATTTCGCGCTATTTTCGCGCTCATCATAACTGCTATTAAAATCTTTCCGGCGCCTATAGTTTCCCGGAAAATCAAAAAAATTCATCAGAGCAGCATATAAAGACAAAAATTGAATATATCTAAATCTGAACCAACGGCGGTAATTAGATAAAACTTATATAGAAATTTCACGCTATTTTCGCGCTCATCATAACTACTATTAAAATCTTCCCGGTGCCTATATTTCCCCGGAAAATCAAAAAAATTCATTTGCGCAGCATATAAAGACAAAAATTGAAAATATCTAAATCTGAACCAACGGCGGTAATTAGATAAAGCTTATATAGGAATTTCGCGCTATTTTCGCGCCCATCATAACTGCTATCAAAATCTTTCCGGCGCCTATAGTTTCCCGGAAAATCAAAAAAATTAATTTGAGCAGCATATAAAGACAAAAATTGAAAATATCTAAATCTGAACCAACGGCGATAATTAGATAAAACTTATATAGGCATTTCGCGCTATTTTCGCGCTCATCATAACTGCTATTAAAATCTTTCCGGCGCCTATAGTTTCCCGGAAAATCAAAAAAATTCATTTGAGCAGCATTAAAGACAAAAATTGAAAATATCGAAATCTGAACCAACGACGATAATTAGACAAAACTTATATAGGAATTTCCCGCTATTTTCGCGCTCATCATAACTGCTATTAAAATCTTTCCGGAGCCTATAATTTCCCGGAAAATCAAAAAAATTCATTTGAGCAGCATATAAAGACAAAAATTGAAAATATCTAAATCTGAACCAACGGCGGTAATTAGATAAAGCTTATATAGGAATTTCGGGCTATTTTCGCGCTCATCATAACTGCTATTGATATCTTTCCAGCGCCTATAGTTTCCCGGAAAATCAAAAAAATCCATTTGAGCAGCGTACAAAGACAAAAATTGAAAATATCGATATCTGAGCCAACGACGATAATTAGACAAAACTTATATAGGAATTTCGCGCTATTTTCGCGCCCATCATAACTGCTATTAAAATCTTTCCGGCGCCTATAATTTCCCGGAAAATCAAAAAAATTCATTTGAGCAGCATATAAAAACAAAAATTGAAAATATCTAAATCTGAACCAACGGCGGTAATTAGATAAAGCTTATATAGGAATTTCGCGCTATTTTCGCGCCCATCATAACTGCTATCAAAATCTTTCCGGCGCCTATAGTTTCCCGGAAAATCAAAAAAATTAATTTGAGCAGCATATAAAGACAAAAATTGAAAATATCTAAATCTGAACCAATTTCGGTAATTAGATAAAGCTTATATAGGAATTTCGCGGTATTTTCGCGCTCATCATAACTGCTATTAAAACTTTTCCAACCCTAATACTTTCCCGGAAAATCAAAAAAATTCATTTGAGCAGCATATAAAGACAAAAATTGAAAATATCTAAATCTGAACCAACGGCGGTAATTAGATAAAGCTTATATATGAATTTCACGCTATTTTCGCTTTCATTATAACTGCTATTGAAATCTTTCCAGCGCATGTAGTTTCCGGGAAAATCAAAAAAATTCATTTGAGCAGCATATAAAGACAAAAATTGAAAATATCGAAATCTGAACCAACGACGATAATTAGATAAAACTTATATAGGAATTTCACGCTATTTTCGCGCTCATCATAACTACTATTAAAATCTTTCCGGTGCCTATATTTCCCCGGACAATCAAAAAAATTCATTTGAGCTGCATATAAAGACAAAAATTGAAAATATCTAAATCTGATCCAACGGCGGTAATTAGATAGAGCTTTTATAGGAATTTCGCGCTATTTTCGCGCTCATCATAACTGCTATTAAAATCTTTCCGGCGCCTATAGTTTCCCGGAAAATCAAAAAAGTTCATCTGTGCAGCATATAAAGACAAAAATTGAATATATCTAAATCTGAACCAACGGCGGTAATTAGATAAAACTTATATAGGAATTTCACGCTATTTTCGCGCTCATCATAACTGCTTTTAAAATCTTTCCAACGCCTATAGTTTCCCGGAAAATCAAAAAAATTCATTTGAGCAGCATATAAAGAGAAAAATTGAAAATATAGAAATCTGAACCAACGGCGGTAATTAGATAAAGCTTATACAGAAACTTTGCGCTATCTTCACGCTCGTCATAACTGCTATTAAAATCTTTCCAGCGCCTATAGTTTCCCGGAAAATCAAAAAAATTCATTTGAGCAGCATATAAAGACAAAAATTGAAAATATCGAAATCTGAACCAACGGCGGTAATTAGATATGGCTAATATAGGAATTTCGCGCCACTTTCGCGCTCATCATAACTGCTATTAAAATCTTTCCAACGCCTATAGTTTCCCGGAAAATCAAAAAAATTCATTTGAGCAGCATATAAAGACAAAAAATGAAAATATCGAAATCTGAACCAACGGCGATAATTAGATAAAACTTATATAGGAATTTCGCGCTATTTTCGCGCTCATCATAGCTGCTATTAAAATCTTTCCGGCGCCTATAGTTTCCCGGAAAATCAAAAAAATTCATCTGAGCAGCATATAAAGACAAAAATTGAATATATCTAAATCTGAACCAACATCGGTAATTAGATAAAACTTATATAGAAATTTCACGCTATTTTCGTGCTCATCATAACTACTATTAAAATCTTTCCGGTGCCTATATTTCCCCGGAAAATCAAAAAAATTCATTTGAGCAGCATATAAAGACAAAAATTGAAAATATCTAAATCTGAACCAACGGCGATAATTAGATAAAACTTATATAGGAATTTCTCGCTATTTTCGCGCTCATCATAGCTGCTATTAAACTCTTTCCGGCGCCTATAGTTTCCCGGAAAATCAAAAAAATTCATTTGAGCAGCATATAAAGACAAAAATTGAAAATATCTAAATCCGAACCAACGGCGGTAATTAGATAAAGCTTATATAGGAATTTCGCGGTATTTTCGCGCTCATCAAACTGCTGTTAGAATCTTTCCAACGCTAATACTTTCCCGGAAAATCAAAAAATTTCATTTGAGCAGCATATAAAGACAAAGATTGAAAATATCGAAATCTAAACCAACGGCGATAATTAGATAAAACCTATATAGGAATTTCGCGCTATTTTCGCGCTCATCATAACTGCTATTAAAATCTTTCCGGCGCCTATAGTTTCCCGGAAAATCAAAAAAATTAATTTGAGAAGCATATAAAGACAAAAATTGAAAATATCTAAATCTGAACCAATGGCGGTAATTAGATAAAGCTTATATAGGAATTTCGCGGTATTTTCGCGCTCATCATAAATGCTATTAAAACCTTTCCAACGCTAATACTTTCCCGGAAAATCAAAAAAATTCATTTGAGCAGCATATATAGATAAAAATTGAAAATATATAAATCTGAACCAACGGCGGTAATTAGATAAAGCTTATATAGGAATTTCACGCTATTTTCGCGCTCATCATAACTGCTATTGAAATCTTTCCAGCGCATATAGTTTCCGGAAAATCAAAAAAATTCATTTGAGCAGCATATAAAGAAAAAAATTAAAATATCGAAATCTGAACCAACACGATAATTAGATAAAACTTATATAGGAATTTCGCGCTATTTTCGCGCTCATCATAACTGCTATTAAAATCTTTCCGGCGCCTATAGTTTCCCGGAAAATCAAAAAAATTCATTTGAGCAGCATATAAAGACAAAAATTGAAAATATCTAAATCTGAACCAACGGCGGTAATTAGATAAAGCTTATATAGGAATTTCGCGCTATTTTCGCGCTCATCATAACTGCTATTAAAATCTTTTCGGCGCCTATATTTCCCCGCAAAATCAAAAAAATTCATTTGAGCAGCATATAAAGACAAAAATTGAAAATATCTAAATCTGAACCAACGGCGATAATTAGATAAAACTTATATAGGAATTTCTCGCTATTTTCGCGCTCATCATAACTGCTATTGAAATCTTTCCGGCGCCTATAGTTTCCAGGAAAATCAAAAAAATTCATTTGAGCAGCATATAAAGACAAAAAATGAAAATATCTAAATCTGAACCAACGGCGGTAATTAGATAAAACTTATATAGAAATTTCACGCTATTTTCGCGCTCATCATAACTACTATTAAAATCTTTCCGGTGCCTATATTTCCCCGGAAAATCAAAAAAATTCATTTGAGCAGCATTTAAAGACAAAAATTGAAAATATCTAAATCTGAACCAACGGCGATAATTAGATAAAACTTATATAGGAATTTCTCGCTATTTTCGCGCTCATCATAACTGCTATTAAAATGTTTCCGGCGCCTATAGTTTCCCGGAAAATCAAAAAAATTCATCTGAGCAGCATATAAATACAAAAATTGAATATATCTAAATCTGAACCAACGGCGGTAATTAGATAAAACTTATATAGGAATTTCGCGAGTTCGTCCCTGTGTTGCAAAGTAGTAAGACGTGTTAAAAAGTGCTCTTGCTTAAAAAATAAAAAATATTGCTATTTTAACACTAAAATTAATATTAATTCTATAATAATACGTAATTATTTACGGTTCAAAGAAGATTAAATGAAAATAGTGTTTATTTTTGATTTCCCGTGTGTTTTTGTCAAGTTTGTATGAAATTCAAAATACAATTTTGACATTTAAGCTAGTAATTAAATTTTGGACAGTGGCATCTGTTAAGTGAAATTAAATAAGTGATATAGTTTTAAATCTCTACTGTTAACGTTTAAAAATAAAATAAAATAAAACAAATTATTAAATCAGCAAAATTTTAAAGCACTCGTAAAAAATAATAAATTTGACAAATTACAAAATTAACCTAAACATTATTATATAAACAAAAAAATAATTAAACAACAGATATTAAGTTTTCTTAATTTCAACGTTTACAATGGCATCTAATCAAGACGTCATTAACTTTATTAACGAGATGAAAATCGAACTAAAAAATGATATCAGTGATTTAAGAAATACTTGCATAGATACAAACGCAAAAGTTAAAAGTATAGACAATGTTCTTCAATCAATTATTGAGAGACAAGATCAATTAGAAGTAAATCAGGCCCGCATTGAAACTCATTTAAATTCGGTAGAAAGAATGTTAAAAAAAAATAATATTATTATTCACGGTTTGGATGACGGTGGGGAGAAAAGTCCTTATCAAGAGTTGGAATCTCAAGTTTTAAGTTTTTTAAATGATAAATTAAGTATAGCATGTACAATTGAGCATATTAATTACATGAAAAGAATAGGACGCATATCGTCAAATAATCCTAGGCCTATTCTAGTTTCCTTCATAGCTTATCGGAAAAAATTGGAAGTGTTGAGTAAAAGAACAAACTTAAAAGGTTCCAACATCTATATAAATGATGATCTTATTAAAAAAGATAGAGATGAAAAACGGGAGCTACTAGTTCATGCAAAAAGATTGAGAAATGAAGGTAAAATGGTTTCTATAAAAGGAAGTCAATTAGTAATCCACGGAAACAACTACACACTAAAAGAATTATCTCAAGATTTTGCGGAAGTTTCAAGTAATGCCATTAGTGAATTGGATATTCCATCTACACTGGTAGCAGATGAAGAAATACGTGGAAAGCTAAACAAAGTCAAGCCAAACATGAACACTGAAAATACATTGCAAAAGGTAGCAACATTTGCGAATGACAGCGCTACAGGTTCCCCATTAAAAAAGCTGGCATCTACCGTAAAAACAAACACTCCGTCAAGATCTTCGGGTAATGAGAGCGGCAAAATAGATAGGTTTCTCCGGTCGAAAAGTACAGCCATTACCAAAAGTTAAAACTACTACGAAAAAGGACCAATTATCTAATAATATAAATATAATGTTTTGGAACGTTCAAGGGATTGGGAATTTAAATGATATAAACCTAAATAACGAAAAGTACGACGTGATTTGCGTGTGTGAATCATGGGTTACAGACGTAGTTGATCAAAATCTAAATTCACTATCAAACTATAATTGCTTTAGTGCCGTAGCAGTGAAAGAAAAAAGTCGTGGTCGGGCAAGTGGGGGTATAAATATTTTTGTAAATAAATGCTTTACAAATGTTCGAGTGATTGAGTGTACAACATGGTGGCTGATTATTTTAATAAAACAACGAAACATAAATATAATTCTCGCTATGGTTTACTTTAAGCCGGATCTAAATACTGAATCTATTTTAGAGCTATTGCAAGCTACATTAGATGAAGTGGTCCAAGCGTATGGAGATTCATATTTTATAATTGGAGGTGACTTTAATTGCCGCGTTGGTGAACTTAATCAACTTGCAGTGGATATAGACATAGGAAGTAATTTAAATCATGCAAGAAGTAGTTTGGATGTTACATGTAACTCAAAAGGCAAATTACTAATGGAGTTTATGGAATCAAATGCGCTGCTCTTGTTGAATGGGAGGACGAAATGCGATTCTCCTGCTCAGTTTACTCATTTTAGCACGCAAGGTTGCAGTGTTATAGATTTAGTTTGGTGTAGCTTCAAATCTATAGAAATAGTAAATGATTTATCTATTGGTAATTATGTTACACAATCGGATCATTTTCCCGTGTTACTGCATCTTCAACTTCCAAAACCTGCCATTAAGGGTGCCGTGGTTACCGAAACTCCATCGACTAAATTAGCATGGTATGACGAATTATACCTTGTGTATGCCAGTTTTATGGAATGTAGCCCAAATATTGCTTGCAATTTTGAAAAAAAAGATGTCGATTATCTCTACGAAAACCTTAAATCAACTATAATTCAGGTGTGCAATGATTTGAATATGATAAAATTTCGATCTCGAGCCAATCGTACAAATAATAACAAACTGTGGTTTGATTCCGACTGTCGCAATATGAAAAAAGTAGTAAAATCAAATCTAAATCTTTGCAAGAAAGAAGGTTTTACTGAACTGAATAAATCAGCTTACTTATCTTCAAAAAGGGAATACAAGAACCTCGTAGTAGCAAAAAAGAAATTATTCAACAAAAACATAATCGATTCTATGGCAAATGTAAGAAACTCTGCGGACTTTTGGAAGACAGTTAACAGGTTTAGAAATAACAGAAATTACGTAAAAAATGAAATAGCAATTTCTACTGGGGAACAGTTTTTCTTAAACGCCAACCCCTCCGAACCTATCAGCAATACTGTTTTTATAGATGTACGAAATCCGATTCTTGACTCATACATTACACTGGAAGAAGTTCTCCAAAGTCTCGCATCTTGCAAAAGAAACGCTGCTGCGGGTGAAGATCTTATCACAAATGAGTTTTACAAGCATTTACCGCAGAATTGGATCCTGTACATACAGGTACTATTTAACAAAATCATTGAAGACGAAGTTGTTCCAGATGCATGGGCGAGATCTAATACAATTCTATTATTTAAAAAGGGCGACAGGAATGATCCAGCTAACTATAGAGGTATCGCGCTAATGAATAGTATTCTAAAAATTTTTACTCAGATTCTTTTACAAAGAGTAAAACAGTGGTCAGATATTACTCATGCGATTCCTGAGTGCCAAGCGGGATTTAGAACGAACAGAGGGGTTATGGATAATATTTTTGTGTTGGCTACAGTAATACAATTACAGCTCCGTTTACCAAAAAGACGAGTTTATGCATCTTTTGTAGATTTAAAACGCGCCTTCGATTCGATAAATCATAATAAATTATGGCAAAAATTGTTTGATTTGGGTTTCAGCTCCAAGATTCTGCGGCTTATCAAAAATCTTTATGAAAATTGCACGATACGAGTGAGTTCCAATGGCGAAATATCGGACCCAATTCGTGTTACTCAGGGTGTTCTCCAAGGGGAAACCTTAAGTCCTCAGCTTTTCAATCTTTTTATAAGTGATTTGGAGACATTTTTTAGGCAGCACAATTGTCAAGGTCTAAATGTGTTAAACAACAAATTGAGTTTGCTTGATTCATACTGCACAGAGAATGGTCTCACAGTTAACATTCAGAAAACTAAAGTTGTAGTATTTCGTAGAGGTGGGAAAATACCTAACGGAAAAATCTGGTACAAAGGATCAGAATTAGAAATTGTCTCCAAATTTACATATTTAGGGGTCCCTTTTTCATCTTCATCATTATTCTACGAAGCGGCCTCATACTTCAAAAACAAGGCAACCATAGCAATGGGTACAGTGCTTGCTACACTCGTAAAAGCGAAATCACAGTATTGGGATTCAAGAGTGGAATTGTTTCGGTCAATCGTAGAAGGAAATCTTATGTATTGTGCTCCCGTATGGAGTCTCCGGTATCTCGATACAGTGGAGAGTGTCCAAGCGTCTTACTACAAAAGAATATTATCTCTGCCAAAATGTACGCCTAATTACATAGTTCGTCTTGAAACAGGCTCTACCCGCCTTGCGGTAAGAATGTTTCAGGCTACCTTGAATTGGGCTCGTAAAATATTAGCAATGGATAGCGGCAGGTACCCGAGAATGTGTTATAATCGGCTCCTTCAATTAGATAATGAGAGCGATGTGGACCGCAAATACAACTGGATAAGTCAAATCAAATCAGTATTGTCGTTGATAGATTTTAACAACTTTGAAGTTTTGAGAAATGCCAATTTACTTCTACAAAATCTCGACGAAATTTTATTGTCATTGTCTGATTATTTTTACAAAAACGATCTCCTACGGTTACAGCGCTCAAACTTCTGCCACATTTACAATTACTTCACTTTAAACACCAGTGCAGAACCATACATACATTTGAAATTACCGCTAAAAATAATTAGAGTGTTTGCGCAACTGAGAACAGCGGGAAAGGACTATACTAGAATTGTACACAATGGTTGTTTACATAGAATATGCTCTTCTGAACTTTGTACAATTTGCAATCTACAGGTCCAAGAGACCCTTGAGCATATTTTATTTGTATGTCCTATATACGAGGCACCACGTCAATACTTCTTGTCAAACTACTCAAATAATATGAATGAAATACATGACAATGCCAGAAGTCAGTTAATTAGGCTACTATCAGACCAGTCAACGAACAATCTACACCGCCTCTACAACTTTGTGTCAACAGCACTAAAAATTCGCGCATTTATAATGGCAGAGTAGTGAATTTTATTATGTATATATTGTATTCAGAGATTTTGTTAAGGTCGGTTGATTTTTGATTCTAGGTTCCTAATACCGATGCACGTTTCGGCTGATTCCTAAATTTTTTTGGAATAAACTGGTAGATAATTAGATACAGTATTTATATATTGTTACTTTTTCTGTATTATGTTGTTATTGTAATTATATATATTATAGTATAGCTATTGTTATTGCTTGTATTTGATACTGTTTGTTGTTGTTATGTCACTGATATTGGTTGTTGTTGTTATTATTGATTTATTAGATTACGTATTTCAAAAAAAAAATCTTATATTTCTTATTTTTAATATATTACTTATTGTTTACGAATTGTTAACTATTGCTGGATGAACTCTATTGTACAAAACTGGGTATGTTTTAGAACAATAAAATTTATTATTATTATTATTATTATTATTATTATTATATAGGAATTTCGCGCTATTTTCGCGCTCATCATAACTGCTATTAAAATCTTTCCGGCGCCTATAATTTCCCGGAAAATCAAAAAAATTCATTTGAGCAGCATATAAAGACAAAAATTGAAAATATCTAAATCTGAACCAACGGCGGTAATTAGATAAAGCTTATATAGGAATTTCGCGCTATTTTGGCGCTCATCATAACTGCTATTAAAATCTTTCCAACCCCTATAATTTCCCGGAAAATCAAAAAAATTCATTTGAGCAGCATATAAAGACAAAAATCGAAAATATCTAAATATGTACCAACGGCGGTAATTAGATAAAGTTTATATAGGAATTTCGCGCTATTTTCGCGCTCATCATAACTGCTATTAAAATCTTTCCGGCGCCTATAGTTTCCCGGAAAATCAAAAAAATTAATTTGAGCAGCATATAAAGACAAAAATTGAAAATATCTAAATCTGAACCAATGGCGGTAATTAGATAAAGCTTATATAGGAATTTCACGGTATTTTCGCGCTCATCATAACTGCTATTAAAACCTTTCCAACGCTAATACTTTCCCGGAAAATCAAAAAAATTCATTTGAGCAGCATATATAGATAAAAATTGAAAATATAAAAATCTGAACCAACGGCGGTAATTAGATAAAGCTTATATAGGAATTTCACTCTATTTTCGCGCTCATCATAACTGCTATTGAAATCTTTCCAGCGCATATAGTTTCCGGGAAAATCAAAAAAATTCATTTGAGCAGCATATAAAGACAAAAATTGAAAATATCGAAATCTGAACCAACGGCGATAATTAAATAAAACTTATATAGGAATTT
Source organism: Brachynemurus nebulosus (assembly GCA_035578155.1). NCBI lineage: Eukaryota > Metazoa > Arthropoda > Insecta > Neuroptera > Myrmeleontidae > Brachynemurus > Brachynemurus nebulosus. Next base: position 54,409,209 of record JAPWDM010000005.1, on the reverse strand, counting down.
CGCGCTATTCTCGCGCTCATCATAACTGCTATTAAAATCTTTCCGGCGCCTATATTTTCCCGGAAAATCAAAAAAATTCATCTGAGCAGCATATAAAGACAAAAATTGAATATATCTAAATCTGAACCAACGGCGGTAATTAGATAAAACTTATATAGAAATTTCACGCTATTTTCGCGCTCATCATAACTACTATTAAAATCTTTCCGGTGCCTATATTCCCCCGGAAAATCAAAAAAATTCATTTGAGCAGCATATAAAGACAAAAATTGAAAATATCTAAATCTGAACCAACGGCGATAATTAGATAAAACTTATGTAGGAATTTCGCGCTATTTTCGCGCTCATCATAACTGCTATTAAAATCTTTCCGGCGCCTATAGTTTCCCGGAAAATCAAAAAAATTCATCTGAGCAGCATATAAAGACAAAAATTGAATATATCTAAATCTGAACCAACGGCGGTAATTAGATAGAGCTTATACAGGAATTTCGCGCTATCTTCGCGCTCGTCATAACTGCTATTAAAATCTTTCCAGCGCCTATAGTTTCCCGGAAAATCAAAAAAATTCAATTTAGCAGCATATAAAGACAAAAATTGAAAATATCTAAATCTGAACCGACGGCGGTAATTAGATAAAGCCTATATAGGAATTTCGCGCTATTTTCGCGCTCAACATAACTGCTATTAAAATCTTTCCAACGCCTATAGTTTCCCGGAAAATGAAAAAAATTCAATTTAGCAGCACATAAAGACAAGAATTGAAAATATCTAAATCTGAACCGACGGCGGTAATTAGATAAAGCCTATATAGAAATTTCGCGCTATTTTCGCGCTCATCATAACTGCTATTAAAATCTTTCCAGCGCCTATAGTTTCCCGGAAAATCAAAAAAATTCATTTGAGCAGCATATAAAGACAAAACTTGAAATAATCGTAATCTGAACCAACGGCGATAATTTGATAAAACTTATATAGGAATTTCGCCCTATTTTCGCGCTCATCATAACTGCTATTAAAATCTTTCCAGCGCCTATAGTTTCCCGGGAAATCAAAAACATTCATTTGAGCAGCATATAAAGACAAAAATTGAAAATATCGAAATCTAAACCAACGGCGATAATTAGATAAAACTTACATAGGAATTTCGCGCTATTTTCGCGCTCATCATAACTGCTATTAAAATCTTTCCAACGCCTATAGTTTCCCGGAAAATCAAAAAAATTCATTTGAGCAGCATATAAAGACAAAAATTGAAAGTATCTAAATCTGAACCAACGGCGGTAATTAGATAAAGCTTATATAGGAATTTCGCGCTATTTTCGCGCTCATCATAACTGCTATTAAAATCTTCCCAACGCCTATAGTTTCCCGGAAAGTTAAAAAAATTCATTTGAGCAGCATATAAAGACAAAAAATGAAATTATCTAAATCTGAACCAACGGCGGTAATTGGATAAAGCTTATATAGGAATTTCGCGCTATTTTCGCGCTCATCATAGCTGCTATTAAACTCTTTCCGGCGCCTATAGTTTCCCGGAAAATCAAAAAAATTAATTTGAGCAGCATATAAAGACAAAAATTGAAAATATCGAAATCTGAACCAACGGCGATAATTAGATAAAACTTATATAGGAATTTCGCACTATTCTCGCGCTCATCATAACTGCTATTAAAATCTTTCCAACGCCAATACTTTCCCGGAAAATCAAAAAAATTCATTTGAGCAGCATATAAAGACAAAAATTGAAAATATCTAAATCTGAACCACCGGCAATAATTAGATAAAACTTATATAGGAATTTCGCGCTATTTTCGCGCTCATCATAACTGCTATTAAGATCTTTCCAACGCCTACAGTTTCCCGGAAAATCAAAAAAAGTCATTTGAGCAGCATACAAAAACAAAAATTGAAAATATCTAAATCTGAACCAACGGCGGTAATTAGATAAAGCTTATATAGGAATTTCGCGCTATTTTCGCGCTCATCATAACTGCTATTAAAATATTACCGGCGCCTATAGTTTCCCGGAAAATCAAAAAAATTCATTTGAGCAGCATACAAAGACAAAAATTGAAAATATCTAAATCTGAACCAACGGCGGTAATTAGATCAAGCTTATATAGGAATTTCGCGCTATTTTCGCGGTCATCATAACTGCTATTAAAATCTTTCCGGCGGCTATAGTTTCCCGGAAAATCAAAAAAATTCATTTGAGCAGCATATAAAGACAAAAATTGAAAATATCGAAATCTGAACCAACGGCGATATTTAGATAAAACTTATATAGGAATTTCCCGCTATTTTCGCGGTCATCATAACTGCTATTAAAATCTTTCCAACGCCTATAGTTTCCCGGAAAATCAAAAAAATTCATTTGAGCAGCATATTTAGACAAAAATTGAAAATATCTAAATCTGAACCAACGGCGGTAATTAGATAGAGCTTATACAGGAATATCTTCGCGCTTGTCATAACTGCTATTAAAATCTTTCCAGCGCCTATAGTTTCCCGGAAAATCAAAAAAATTCAATTTAGCAGCATATAAAGACAAAAATTGAAAATATCGAAATCTGAACCAACGGCGGTAATTAGATAAAGCTTATATAGGAATTTCGCGCTATTTTGGCGCTCATCATAACTGCTATTAAAATCTTTCCAACCCCTATAGTTTCCCGGAAAATCAAAAAAATTCATTTGAGCAGCATATAAAGACAAAAATCGAAAATATCTAAACCTGTACCAACGGCGGTAATTAGATAAAGCTTATATAGGAATTTCGCGCTATTTTCGCGCCATCATAACTGCTATTAAATTTTTTCCGGCGCCTATAGTTTCCCGGAAAATCAAAAAAATTCATTTGAGCAGCATATTTAGACAAAAATTGAAAATATCTAAATCTGAACCAACGGCGGTAATTAGATAAAGCTTATATAGGAATTTCGCGCTATTTTCGCGCTCAACATAACTGTTATTAAAATCTTTCCAGCGCCTATATTTTCCTGGAAAATCAAAAAAATTAATTTGAGCAGCATATAAAGACAAAAATTGAAAATATCTAAATCTGAACCAATGGCGGTAATTAGATAAAGCTTATATAGGAATTTCACGCTATTTTCGCGCTCATCATAACTGCTATTGATATCTTTCCAGCGCCTATAGTTTCCCGAAAAATCAAAAAAATTCATTTGAGCAGCGTATAAAGACAAAGATTGAAAATATCGAAATCTGAACCAACGACGATAATTAGACAAAACTTATATAGGAATTTCGCGCTATTTTCGCGCTCATCATAACTGCTATTAAAATCTTTCCAACCCCTATAGTTTCCCGGAAAATCAAAAAAATTCATTTGAGCAGCATATAAAGACAAAAATCGAAAATATCTAAACCTGTACCAACGGCGGTAATTAGATAAAGCTTATATAGGAATTTCGTGCTATTTTCGCGCTCATCATAACTGCTATTAAATTCTTTCCGGCGCCTATAGTTTCCCGGAAAATCAAAAAAATTCATTTGAGCAGCATATTTAGACAAAAATTGAAAATATCTAAATCTGAATCAACGGCGGTAATTAGATAAAGCTTATATAGGAATTTCACGCTATTTTCGCGCTCATCATAACTGCTATTGATATCTTTCCAGCGCCTATAGTTTCCCGGAAAATCAAAAAAATTCATTTGAGCAGCGTATAAAGACAAAGATTGAAAATATCGAAATCTGAACCAACGACGATAATTAGACAAAACTTATATAGGAATTTCGCGCTATTTTCGCGCTCATCATAACTGCTATTAAAATCTTTCCGGCGCCTATAATTTCCCGGAAAATCAAAAAAATTCATTTGAGCAGCATATAAAGACAAAAATTGAAAATATCGAAATCTGAACCAACGGCGGTAATTAGATAAAGCTTATATAGGAATTTCGCGCTATTTTCGCGCTCAACATAACTGCTATTAAAATCTTTCCAGCGCCTATATTTTCCTGGAAAATCAAAAAAATTAATTTGAGCAGCATATAAAGACAAAAATTGAAAATATCTAAATCTGAACCAATGGCGGTAATTAGATAAAGCTTATATAGGAATTTCACGCTATTTTCGCCCTCATCATAACTGCTATTGATATCTTTCCAGCGCCTATAGTTTCCCGGAAAATCAAAAAAATTCATTTGAGCAGCGTATAAAGACAAAGATTGAAAATATCGAAATCTGAACCAACGACGATAATTAGACAAAACTTATATAGGAATTTCGCGCTATTTTCGCGCTCATCATAACTGCTATTAAAATCTTTCCAACCCCTATAGTTTCCCGGAAAATCAAAAAAATTCATTTGAGCAGCATATAAAGACAAAAATCGAAAATATCTAAACCTGTACCAACGGCGGTAATTAGATAAAGCTTATATAGGAATTTCGTGCTATTTTCGCGCTCATCATAACTGCTATTAAATTCTTTCCGGCGCCTATAGTTTCCCGGAAAATCAAAAAAATTAATTTGAGCAGCATATAAAGACAAAAATTGAAAATATCTAAATTTGAACCAAAGGCGGTAATTAGATAAAGCTTATATAGGAATTTCGCGGTATTTTCGCGCTCATCATAACTGCTATTAAAACCTTTCCAACGCTAATACTTTCCCGGAAAATCAAAAAAATTCATTTGAGCAGCATATAAAGGCAAAAATTGAAAATATCTAAATTTGAACCAATGGCGGTAATTAGATAAAGCTTATATAGGAATTTCGCGCTATTTTGGCGCTCATCATAACTGCTATTAAAATCATTCCAACCCCTATAGTTTCCCGGAAAATCAAAAAAATTAATTTGAGCAGCATATAAAGACAAAAATTGAAAATATCTAAATTTGAACCAATGGCGGTAATTAGATAAAGCTTATATAGGAATTTCGCGGTATTTTCGCGCTCATCATAACTGCTATTAAAACCTTTCCAACGCTAATACTTTCCCGGAAAATCAAAAAAATTCATTTGAGCAGCATATAAAGGCAAAAATTGAAAATATCTAAATTTGAACCAATGGCGGTAATTAGATAAAACTTATATAGGAATTTCACGCTATTTTCGCGCTCATCATAACTACTATTAAAATCTTTCCGGTGCCTATATTTCCCCGGAAAATCAAAAAAATTCATTTGAGCAGCATATAAGGACAAAAATTGAAAATATCGAAATCTGAACCAACGGCGGTAATTAGATAAAGCTTATATAGGAATTTCGCGCTATTTTGGCGCTCATCATAACTGCTATTAAACTCTTTCCGGCGCCTATAGTTTCCCGAAAAATATAAAAATTCATTTGAGCAGCATATAAAGACAAAAATTGAATATATCTAAATCTGAACCAACGGCGGTAATTAGATAAAACTTATATAGGAATTTCACGCTATTTTCGCGCTCATCATAACTACTATTAAAATCTTTCCGGTGCCTATATTTCCCCGGAAAATCAAAAAAATTCATTTGAGCAGCATATAACGACAAAAATTGAAAATATCGAAATCTGAACCAACGGCGGTAATTAGATAAAGCTTATATAGGAATTTCGCGCTATTTTGGCGCTCATCTTAACTGCTATTAAAATCTTTCCAACCCCTATAGTTTGCCGGAAAATCAAAAAAATTCATTTGAGCAGCATATAAAGACAAAAATCGAAAATATCTAAACCTGTACCAACGGCGGTAATTAGATAAAGGTTATATAGGAATTTCGCGCTATTTTCGCGCTCAACATAACTGCTATTAAAATCTTTCCAGCGCCTATATTTTCCCGGAAAATCAAAAAAATTATTTTGAGCAGCATATAAAGACAAAAATTGAAAATATCTAAATCTGAACCAATGGCGGTAATTAGATAAAGCTTATATAGGAATTTCGCGGTATTTTCGCGCTCATCATAACTGCTATTAAAACCTTTCCAACGCTAATACTTTCCCGGAAAATCAAAAAAATTCATTTGAGCAGCATATATACATAAAAATTGAAAATATATAAATCTGAACCAACGGCGGTAATTAGATAAAGCTTATATAGGAATTTCGCGCTATTTTCGCGCTCATCATAACTGCTATTATAATTTTTCCAACGCCTATAGTTTCCCGGAAAATCAAAAAAATTCATTTGAGCAGCATATAAAGACAAAAATTGAAAATATCTAAATCTGAAACAACGGCGGTAATTAGATAAAGCTTATATAGGAATTTCGCGTTATTTTCGCGCTCATCATAACTGCTGTTAGAATCTTTCCAACGCTAATACTTTCCCGGAAAATCAAAAAAATTCATTTGAGCAGCATATAAAGACAAAGATTGAAAATATCGAAATCTAAACCAACGGCGATAATTAGATAAAACCTATATAGGAATTTCGCGCTATTTTCGCGCTCATCATAACTGCTATTAAAATCTTTCCGGCGCCTATAGTTTCCCGGAAAATCAAAAAAATTCATTTGAGCAGCATATATAGATAAAAACTGAAAATATATAAATCTGAACCAACGGCGGTAATTAGATAAAGCTTATATAGGAATTTCGAGCTATTTTCGCGCTCATCATAACTGCTATTAAAATCTTTCCGGCGCCTGTAGTTTCCCGGAAAATCAAAAAAATTCATTTGAGCAGCATATATAGATAAAAATTGAAAATATATAAATCTGAACCAGCGGCGGTAATTAGATAAAGCTTATATCGCACATTGAGAATAAAACTGTTACAACTGCAAATTTTTCGTTTTTGAGATTTTTATATCATTGGATTCAGCTACATTTAAGCTATCGATTGGTGAAATTTTCATCCTAAAATTCTAGAAAATAAAAAAGTTATAGTCCATAAACTTTTTTTAAACTTTAACAACCTAAGAATAAATGGTTTAAGAAATTTTTGTTGCATGTGCAGTTGTAACAAAGGGAAAACAAAAAATTAACTTTTTATTTAGATTAAAAAAGGTATATATATGTGATTTCTTTTATTAAGTGCCTACATGTTAGTTAGAGTGGATTGTAGGTACGTACAGAACTACACGCCTTTTGGTATTCCTTCTTCTGTTATCATTTTACAATGTAAGTGAATAATGATGGTCACAATTTTAGACATATTTAATGTTTATTGAGTTTAGACGTTTAGACGAATCCTTTCGTAGCATTATTGTTATTAAAATATAATTATAATTTATTTTAATTTCAAAATATGGACGCTGATAAAGAAAAAATTAATTTAACAGCTCTTTCTGAATTTAATCGTATAATTTAAACAATTTAAAACCATATAATTTAAACAATTTAAATAATTTTATCCATTTAAATTTAAATAATGGACAGTTTTTGTCTTCTGCTTTAACTATTACTGTTAATTCGGATATATATTTTAATTTGGACGAAACTTTCCCAAATAATACTAATGGAAATTTAACAACATCTGTTTCGGAAGGAAAGAAACGAAAGCGAAATCGCGATTTGCGGGCGGCAAATATACAAAAAGGTTTAATTAATACAGGGTCAGAACGTTATTCACTGAAAACTTAAAAATTTTTCCAGTAAAAACAAAAATTAAATCAGGATATTGCGTACAAGATAAAATGTAAACTAAAAAAGTAAACTAAAAGCTTGATCGAAATATTTGTATAATAAAAACAGACAAACGTGGGAAAAACTTCAATCGGCAAAATATTGATATAAAAGAAAATGTAAGAAACCATATAAGTAAATTAAAATCCAAAAACAAAATTAAATTGTAGCAGCATATCCTAATAGCTAGATACTCCTAATAGAAGAAAAGAAGAATAAATAACATAACATTTTCAGTTAAATGTGTTTAATTACTATTGCTACTAAATGTCTAACAAATTATTATAAATTGATTGTATAATGGTTTAATTTACGCTCTATTAGTCCCAATTCTTTGGTCGGCAATAGAATGTTTTCGAAAAAATTAGTTTTTATACTTTTCGAAAACGTAAACTTTTGATCGTAAATATCTCATAAACGGTGCATCGTAGCTCAAAAATAACGATTTTTTTGAAGGCTTAAACGAAGCAACTTGTGGGTATTTCGAACATACTGGGACTATCAAAACTTACTTTTCGTTACCGAAAATTATCGATACCGAGTTACTCATCATAAACTGATTATAATTGATTGATTCAGACTCATTAGTCAAACTGGTTTTGTCACCAATAAAATATTTTCCAAAAAATTAGTTTTCAATACTTTTCGAAAACGTAAACTTTTGATCGTAAATATCTCGTAAATGGTGCATCGTAGCTCAAAAATAACGAAATTTTTGAAGGCTTAAGCGAAGCAAGTTGTGGGTATTCCGAACATATTGGGACTATCAAAACTTACTTATCGTTATCGAAAATTATCGATACCGTGTTACTCATCATAAACTGATTATAATTAATTGATTCAGACTGATTAGTCAAATTAGTTTTGTCACCAATAAAATATTTTCAAAAAAATTAGTTTTCAATACTTTTCGAAAACGTAAGCCTTTGGTCGTAAATATCTCGTAAACGGTACATCGTAGCTCAAAAATAATGAAATTTTTGAAGGCTTAAGCGAAGCAAGTTGTGGGTATTCCTAATATATTGGGACTGTCAAAACCTATTTTTCGTTACCGAAAATTATCGATATCGAAAAAAACAATATTTTTAAAATTTTAGCGTGTAAATTTCTACATTTTCGTTATCATTTGTATTATAAAATACTCTACAATTTTTGGTAGCTTTTATTTCCAGTATTATTTTTTATGACAGATTTAATTTACGCGATTTTTTACCCGCATAAATTGAATCCCCATGAAACGAATATTCACGTAAATTGAGGGACCGGTGTCGCGGTCTTTAATTAAAAACGCATTTGTAAAATAATACAGCTAATTGTAAGTAATCGTTTTTACTCAGGGTTCGAGAATTTTCCCAGGAAAATACTCAATAATTACCCAAATGGGAATATTCCCGGGAAAATTCCCATTGGGAATTTTGCCGTTGCTCATCTCTATCTGTAATACAGTTATGGAATGTGTTACTTTGGGAATTTTCCCGGGAAAATACTCAATAATTACCCAAATGGGAATATTCCCGGGAAAATTTATCTGTAATACAGTTATGGAATGTGTTACCTTAAACAATTGCCATTATAGAATTATATAAAGCGAAATTTTCAAAATTTCTGAAAAGTATTAGTTGCAGATACAACTTTGCGTCACCAACAAAAAATAATATTTTGTGAAATAATTAAGAAAAAATGTATTATTTGCAGATATAACATTATAATCCTAAACAGAATGCAACTTTTTGTAAAATAACTAAAAAATTTTTGGTTGCAACTGCAATGAAAATTTAAACTATGAATTTTCTCGACAAAATTTTTATCACAACATTTAAAACTAACTGTTAGAATGAACCTGACAATGTTTCAAAGTTCTAAGATGATTTGAAAAAAAGTTATTAGGTTTTAAATTTCTTCAAAATCTTATTTCTTTAATATCTTAAAATTAGTGATTTTGCAGTTGTAACAGTTTTATTCTCAAGGGGCGATATAGGAATTGCACACTATTTTCGCGCTCATCATAACTGCTATTGATATCTTTCCAGCGCCTATAGTTTCCCGGAAAATCAAAAAAATTCATTTGAGCAGCGTATAAAGACAAAAATTAAAAATATCGAAATCTGAACCAACGACGATAATTAGACAAAACTTATATAGGAATTTCGCGCTATTTGCGCGCTCATCATAACTGCTATTAAAATCTTTCCGGCGCCTATAATTTCCCGGAAAATCAAAAAAATTCATTTGAGCAGCATATAGGGTAGACCGGGGTTAGTTGGGTACAGAGGTAAGTTGAACATGTAAAAATTACCCCACACAAAAGATATGGTCAAATTACCACACTTAAATAAATTAGTCTTATCCAATTAACCACATTACAGAGGTTAGTTGAACATATAAAAATTACACCACACAAAAGATATGACAAAATTACGGTTATTTGGATAAGGGTGACTTAAATAAGTTAGGGTAGACCGGGGTTTGTTGGGTACAGAGGTAAGTTGAACATGTAAAAATTACCCCACACAAAAGATATGGTCAAATTACCACACTTAAATAAATCAGTCTTATCCAATTAACCACATTACAGAGGTAAGTTGAACATATAAAAATTACACCACACAAAAGATATGACAAAATTACGGTTATTTGGATAAGGGTGACTTAAATAAGTTAGGGTAGACCGGGGTTAGTTGGGTACAGAGGTAAGTTGAACATGTAAAAATTACCCCACACAAAAGATATGGTCAAATTACCACACTTAAATAAATCAGTCTTATCCAATTAACCACATTACAGAGGTAAGTTGAACATATAAAAATTACACCACACAAAAGATATGACAAAATTACGGTTATTTGGATAAGGGTGACTTAAATAAGTTACCCTTATCCAATTAACCATATTAAAGAAATTTGTATCATTTATAAATAATTTTTTTGAAATATTTATATGGAAATATTATCACAATTAATACATATATATGTATCACTAGTATTAGGTACGCAATTAATATGCGCCCAATTTTTGCACAACTGACATTCAATCCACGTTTCTTTGGGGCTACACTTTGAAAATAGTTCATTGCATATTAAGCAAGAAATCCTTGGTAATAATATTAAGCAATTACTATTAATACAAATATTAATTTTTTTAGTAACTTTTTTACACTTTTTTTTTATATTTTGTTCTTTCTCTAATGTTTTTATTTCTATTGAATCGGTTAAAACACTAGATTTTCTTTTCCTCTTGGTTTGACCCTGTTCTTTTGAAGCAGCCCTTGGGTACGGTCGAACTATTTCTGGAGAAAATATTGTAGGTGATGATGTTAAAATTTGCGATTCTGGGGGATCAGTTATGAATGACGGAGCGAAATCATCTTGAGTAAAAATATTTTCATTATATGGAAATATTCCAGTCTTTTTAAATCCTTTTATGATATTTGTATTAGTTGTAGCTAATGGTAATGAATCTGCTACTATTTTTGGGATATCATATATTGTTATTTTTTCACCTGGATTATTTCTTAACCATAAATCTTGTGCAGTTGAAGCATATTTCTTAAATGGTCCATACACAGCCACATTAAGTGGTTGTAATTTATGGCTACAATGTGGTGGAAAGGATAACATTACGATCCCATTATCTTTCGCTAAGTTTAAGGTTGGTACATGTAAATGTGAGGAATGATTATCTAATAAGAGTAATACTGGATTATTAATAGATGGTTTAACGTGTGCGATGAAATGCTGCATGTACATAAAAAATTCTTCATTTGTTACCCAACCGCTAGAATTTCCTGCACCAATAGAACCTTTTGGTCCATTATTAATAAAATGATTTTTATATTTTTTTCGTGGAAATACGAACATAGGAGGCACTGTATTTCCGTTTGCAGAAACAGCACATATTAGTGTGACATTAGTGCCCCGTTCAGCAGAAGTTATGGAGCCAACATTTTTTTTACCTTTGGCAGCAATTATTTTAGTAGGTCTTAATACAGTACTAATTGAGGTTTCATCAACATTATAAATATTTGATGCGGTAAATTGATATTTATTCTTAACTTCAGCTAATTTTGTGAAATATGGTTTTACATTTTGAACATTAAATGATGTCGCTCGTCCGATACTTGTTGCTTCTGGTTTTCTAATTGATAATTCTCGATTCCTTTTTAGAAAACTAGTAAGCCACTCTTTGCAAGCTATTTTATTAATTTTCCATATTTCAGGCATTTTAATATTAAATTTTTCAGCACACTCATAAGCAAGCTGGCGAACATTTTTCGGAGTCAATCCATAAAATATCGAAGCCATTTGTAGTAAATAATCTTTTAATGCAATTTCCTGGTCCTTAGAAAATACTTGTCTAGGTTTTTTATAACCAATTGTCGGTAAATCTTGCGTTTCCTTATTTTTATATGCTTTTAACTTAATTATATAACGTGATAGTGTCGTACGTTTAATATTAAATTCCTTTGAAGCAGCATTGATACTTCGGTTTCCAGAAATTATTGTTCTTGCGGCATCATTAAATGTTTCGATAGATATAAAACCTCTTTCAGTTTTACGTTTATAATTTCTCATATCTAATAGAAATAAAAAACAAATATATAATAAAAGAAAATCTTAATCATAGTTTTGTTAATGAAAAAAATTTTACTTACTTGTTATTTGTAAAAGATACAAATTGATAATTGAAACTGATGTATTTTGTTAAGATAAATCTATTACTGTTTTATATTAAAAATTTATATATTTGAAGAAAATTTCAATTTTTGTAAAATGAGTGTACATTATAATATATAAAATAGCATTGTGAAATAAAAGCACATAATATATAAAGGTATATGCACTTAAACTTTGTAATTAAACAATTACGGTCACATACAAAAAGTAGTCACAAACGCCACAAACTTCACAAACACAAATCGTTCACATTTTTATATGTAAAATTTATAATTTTGAAGAAAATTTCAATTTTTGTAAAATTAATATATATTAAAACCACTTTTAAAGTAATAGTTTAAAAAAATAGAAACAAGTTCGCATTTACATGTATTTTGTTAAAAGTAACACAATTCGTTCACTTTTATTATATATAAAATTTATAGTTTTGGAAAAAATTACAAATTTTTTTAAAATTAATAATGGTTGTAACCACTTGTAAGAATAATTGAAAAAAATAATAAAAACAAGTTCACAAAAAACAATGTTTAAGTGCATATAACAACACATATTATGTGCTTTAACTTCACGACGCTGTATCGTACACTAAACTTTTTATGTTTCCTATCATTTAATATATTCTGGTTTATAAAAAAAGGGGGAAACATCACAAACACATACGTGTTACTAAACATATATGTGATATATGTGGGATGTTATTATGTATATGTTTTAATATTTAAAGAAGGGTGCGACTCCAACATATTTTACTGAATATATATATGTAAAACTTTTTATGTTTCCTATCATTTAATATATTCTGGTTTATAAAAAAGAGGGAAACATCACAAACACATACATGTTACTAAACATATATATGATATATGTGGTATGTTATTATGTATATGTTTTAATATTTAAACAAGGGTGCCACCCCAACACATCCTACTGAATATATATATATATATATATATATATATATATATATATATATATATATATATATATATATATATATATATATGTATGTAATATGTGTTATGTATATGTAGTTAAAATACAAATATTGATTTTTATTTTTCTTACGTATTTAGAAAGGTTTTTTATATGATATTGTATGTATACAGTATTGAAATATACAGTATTGAAATGGCTTTTTATCTTATGATAATGTATGAAAAATGTAGATTTAAAATACTAATGGAAGTAAAATATTTTAATACGTTAACAAAAGTCAGGTGAATGTATAATATTTTAACCAAAAGTAAGTTAAAGTATTGAAATATTGGTATATGTGAATGTTTTATTATGATTTTTCTAACTATTCATAAAAGTTGATAAAACGTACACCATAAATAACAAATTATAATTTTACTCTTAAACTATTATTTTTACATAAAAAATACTTATCCACATTTGTTTATTTTAAGAAAATACATCATAATTTTAAAAAAAGTTTTAATATTTATGAATTTTTAATAGTTTTGTATCTTATGATAATGTATGAAAAATGTAGATTTAAAATACTAATGGAAGTAAAATATTTTAATACGTTAACAAAAGTCAGGTGAATGTATAATATTTTAACCAAAAGTAAGTTAAAGTATTGAAATATTGGTATATGTGAATGTTTTATTATGATTTTTCTAACTATTCATAAAAGTTGATAAAACGTACACCATAAATAACAAATTATAAATTTACTCTTAAACTATTATTTTTACATAAAAAATACTTATCCACATTTGTTTATTTTAAGAAAATACATCATAATTTTAAAAAAAAGTTTTAAAATATATGAATTCTTAAAAATTTTGTATCATTTACTATTAATATGTAAAAATTTTTTCTAAGTTCAAATATACATTGATTTTGTATGTAAGCGATGTTGTTGCAGTCATCTGACTTATATTGAGTACAAACATCGTCTTACGATGTGTGTTGTTACTGTACTATGTTTTATGTGTCTATATAAAAATCAAAAAAACTGAAAAAAAAATGAAAAATTTAAAAAAAAATTCTTATATTTTAATATAAACTTTAAAAAACTTCATTAATAATTATATATTTTATAGTTTTTATCATTTTTATAACAAATTAAAACAAAAAAATATAAAAAAAAGTAAAATTTACCACGCTGCAAAATCCAAAACTTATATATGATGATGGTACCTTTTTAAATATCGATGTGTGTAGTTGACTTAAACATTATGAACGGTTCGGTCAAAGTATATATAGCTATTATGTATGTGTGTAAGAGCATTACATTAATAGTTTTATTTTGACTAAGTTCTGTTCTTTTGAAAATATTATTTTTTATTTAAGATGATATTTTCAAATAATTTTAATTTGCTATAGTAACATCGTAAAGGTACTTCGTCGAAAAATTATGAAAATATATAAAGTAAGTGTTTTGGTATTAAAAAAAATATGTGTTTTTATTTATTAAAAATTTTTATGATTTTTATTAATAATTCACATATATTTTTATTAACCCAAAACCATTTATATATAATTTTTATAATTTTTTAATATTATCCTATATTATGTCAAAGCAAGTCCATGGGCTATAGGTGTTAAGCCTTAGGCTCTTATGTGGACAAACAATTTTATAAAATAAATTTTTTAATAAATTTATAATGCAGAAACTCACTACATACCAAGCGCGAATGAAGTGTGTTATTCGAACGTTAAATAAATATATATTTTATATATTTAAAAATTGTCGCATACAATCTAGCGAAGAGTTATGAGCAAATGTTTGAATTATTTCAATAAAACTATATTACTTAAAATATATGGTAATAGTTTTTATTCAAATATGAATATTTTCAAAAAAGAATTTTTTTTATTTTTTTAAATATTAAAAATTTTAGAAAATATTTTTTATATAAAAAGTAACAAAAGAAATAAATTTATTTTTATTTCAATTTTTGTTATAATTTTTATATGTTTATATCAGTTTATGAAGAAATTTCATACTGATTAATAAATGAAAAACTTTTTAAAATATTTCTTTTTTTTTTAAATTGGAATAATTTTATTAAGTTTGGAACATACAGTTCCCTGGTTGATCCTGCCAGTAGTCATATGCTTGTCTCAAAGATTAAGCCATGCATGTCTCAGTACAAGCCATATTAAGGTGAAACCGCGAAAGGCTCATTATATCAGTTATGGTTCCTTAGATCGTACATACATTTACTTGGATAACTGTGGTAATTCTAGAGCTAATACATGCAAACAGAGTTCCGACCAGAGATGGAAGGAATGCTTTTATTAGATCAAAACCAATCGATGTTAACATATTTTTATAATATATTTTATGTTTTTTTATAATTTCATATATATATTTAATATATGTGCATCGTAATAATTTGGTGACTCTGAATAACTTTTAGCTGATCGCACGGTCTTTATAGTACCGGCGACGCATCTTTCAAATGTCTGCCTTATCAACTGTCGATGGTAGGTTCTGCGCCTACCATGGTTGTAACGGGTAACGGGGAATCAGGGTTCGATTCCGG